>CABEEJ010002268.1:32403-47948 GCA_901482245.1 Timema douglasi | reverse complement strand
GGGGGGGGGGTTACAGCATACCTAAACTCACAAAATAAATTAATTTAGCTCAAACATGGCTTTTATAAAATAGACACAACTAGACTCTACATCTAATCAAAATAAAATTAGTACAGAAAATTAAATATTCTATTCCAAACCTCAATTTTATAGAATAAGTACAAGTGGACTATACGATCAATAATTACTGGTCGCAATCTTTCTGCGTCGTGCCAGCGAGACCATTCGTTTCTGCATGGTGATTAGTCCAATGGAGGTGGTGGTTTGCACCCGACCAGAGTTTCTTCTCCAGGCGTGGGTAAGACAAAGTGTGTGTTTCAAAGTTTTTTTGGACATCCCAAATTATACGATCAAAATGTGCTGGGAAAAAGGAGGGCAGAGGAAGGGAACATCTCCTCCCCAAGTGAAGAGGCCTAGTAGGTTCAAGAGAAGCTGTCGGAGCCGTCGTCTGCCTTACATGTTACGCACGCGCTGGAACTTCTGACAATTGAGGAGAGGTGAACAAGAACATTAATTTTACGCTCCTTAGAGCTGGTACTGACTTCGTCAAAGTTGAATGTCTGCGGTCAATAAGATTATCAATCGAGAATATATTGTGAGTCAAAGAAGACGCCCTAGTAAAAATTGATTAAACCTCATTGTGATGGGTTAAATGATTTATATATGTATATATATATATGGGTTAAATGCTTTTATATATATATATATATATATTAATACAGAAAAATTAAATTCAAAATTACAATTCATTTATTTTAGTTGGTATTTGGTTCAAATAATATACATTGTTTGGACAGTGCAAAATAATTTACAATGTCTATTAGGGGAGCTAATATCTTTAAGTAAAATATGAATGGTCTGGAGAATATTAAGATATATAATCAATTTAATGGTCTGGAGAATATTAAGATATATAATCAATTTAGTAGACCTTCCTTCTGAAAGTTTAAATAATTTCTGATGTTGTCGTATGGAGATAAATTTATATAAAAATATATGTTTGTCAAATCTCACCAGGAAAAAGGATAATGTCCATAATAATCACTTCTAGGATATTGGTTGAAGATTATTCTCTTCTTTTCAGTTTAAATCTGGAAATTTATTTCATAAAAACACAAAGGTTGAAAATTAGGCTTCTGGCTCACTTTAAAAAATATTTTAAATCCACTTTACCATAAAAGGTACATAATTCTTAATATGTTTGGCGAGGACTAACACGCATCTCATCCTGAAAGTTTTCAGATACCAAGGCGAAGATCCTAATTTCATCCAAACAATATTAAAATTATTATCTTCTAGAACAAAATCTAATAAACGTTATTTTCTACCAATCCAAATAGGATGTTAATACATCATAGCAAAATTAAGAGGGTTGGCCATGAACTAAGTATGAATATAACATAAAATTAAACTCAATACAAAATGTGAAAGGATTTATAAATGAATACGAAAAATGTTACAAATAAAGTTAAAAGTTTCACTTCTATCTGAAAAAATCGAAACTCATGTGGAAATGAATAAACACTAACTCATCACGTGTCATCAGCTAATATATGCCATAAGTATCTATAGCCGACCACGAAAATGAACAAGAAGAGTTCAGCAGACTACTTCAAAGAATAAAATATGTTTAGTAAAAAGGTTGGTGTTCTCCCATATTTCAAAATCTGTTCTTGAAATTTTAAACAGTGCTGAATGATCTTCCTTCTGAATTCTAGTGAATAGACATAAAGTGTATTTGATATGAATGAAAACATAGCTTGTTAAAGAAACCTTCCCCTGATTATTTTTAGCGATATAGATAGAACACGTGTGGTGTAAAACCATAGTGGACGTGTGATAGTCAAACCATATAGAGGTGACATATTCACTCCTACTCAGTTCTAGCATAAATCGTATTTTAGATAAAAAGTAAATAATAAAATATTAAATATGAATATATTTCAATAAACCAACCGAAATTAATAACTTTAATATTAATTTGTATGTGTTATAACCTCATAGATTTTCAATCCATATTAAAACTGCATTAGTATGATCGTAGCTACCTGACACCCAAACAAAGTAGAATAGTACCGACTGTAATTTGACGCACGAGAATCAAGGATAATCAAGCCTTACACTAAATTGGTCAGAATCTGAACCAGGGACTTATGGCATTGATACGGTGTACTGACAATTGTGTATAGTGATAATTGCTTACCGCGATAATTGAGCCCAAAGGGTCAAGCAGGTGGGTGGCTCAGGTAGGGGTCAGCTTCGTAGTGATAATTGTGTACATCCTGGATTGAAAGGCAGAGGGATGTTGTTTGAGTGTTTTGTTTAATTACAGCTGATTAAAATAGAATTTTGTAATTTTTCGAGTTTAGATTAGGTTATGTTAGGTTACATTTCATCATCTAATATTATTTCTTCACCGAGTTTTGGTTCTTCTTGATTTCATTGAGCTGTACTTTTCAAACTATAATTATTATTATTAGCACCGCGTCTTACTACCCGTTCGGGTTATACGCACTTACGCTAATGTGTAATGGTAGGGTGATTGTGAGATGAAATGAAGGACCTACAGTTTAACGTGGAATCCGAACCACGGTGGAGGCCTGGAATTCCCCACATTCACAAGATGTCTTCTCAAAGGTGAAGGAAGGGTTTGGTAATCAGAAAAATCTTTGCCGGGACCGAGGATTGAACCCCGGCCGCCAGCATAGAAGTCTGACACCTTTCCCCTGGACCGCCAGATCACCTTTTCAAACTATATAAGGTTCTATTCATTGAATGCTGGTATGGAACATCAGTGGTTTACCCTTTGCTGTAGAAATGACGACCAATTCAGGTAGAAAATTAAACAAATATTCGCAATAGTCGCTATTTCTTGGGTGTAAGCAAATGTCATATATTCGTTGATACGATGCGTGCCCTTCAAAGGTCAATGGCTGATCAATAAGTTACAGAGGTTTTTAGAAGTTTTTAAACATTAGGTATTGTGATATATTCAAATATTTAGAGATAATTATATTTGACACATCATATTTACCCTTACACAGTTCATCGGAAAATATGATTGGGTCTTCTATAAACAAAGGATGATTTCATTTATTTTAAATCTTTGGTTCTCTCCCTTTCTCACCTTCTTTACACCCTGTGATACAAGGAAGCAGGTGGGGCCATTTCAACACGTGGCAGATATAAAATAAATTTGAAAACCAAATAAGTAAGGATGAGTTGTTTAGCGAGCTGGATACCAGGCGATGACGCCGGTTTACAAATTCAAAACAAACCTAGAGGAATAACGAAACACATCTATACTTGACTGCATATAAATTGGATTGAAATAATAAATCTAGCTTAGGCATAAGCTGAATTTAGAAACAAGTTTTTATAAGTTCCATTTTTAATTACTTCATAGCAATTTTCTAAATATATAAATGTAACAAATGCAATCTCAAGTTTAAAATTTTCGCTTAAGCTTAATTCACACCTAGGACATTAACACCAAATACATTATCAAATTAGTATAAATTAAACTTTAACAATGATAACAATAAACTTCTCAAACTCACATGTTGTTTATAGTAGTGGTTAAAAGCAAGTGTCACGAAAATCTAAAATGCTGTCTCTGCTATAAGCTATGGGCATTGAATCTTTTTTGTTCGTGTACCCCCAGATATAATTTCTCATCAACTTTGTACCTCCAAAGTTGTTGGTACTTAGTGAAACTTACACTCTACATTAGGCAGAGAGAGAAAAAAGTCCCTCCAATATATATTATAAACTTAAGTTCAGTTTTCTTGTGGCTAGCCCTAATACTGGCCCCGATTAGTCAGTGTTTATCATTAAATAATATATCTCTATGTTTTTAACTATAATCTTAAATACTCCCTAAGATGTATTCGCGTACCCTCAGTTGAATACAACTGGTCTAGACCAGAGATTTTTTAAACTTTTTACACTCGTAGCCTCTTTCTACCCGATAAATTTTTACGCAACCCCGGCTGTATAGGTGTATAAAATAGTTTTACAAATAAAAAAATTACTGATAATAAATCATAGACAAAAATTACAACAATTCTTCAGTATACAAATAATGTTACCATTTATTAAAGACGAAAGCAAATTTGCATGATAATGAGACGGATGTGCTTGTTTGATTTTACATAAATACTTGTAATTAAATCTAGGCCGAATAACTTATTCTGTAGGACGTAGAGCATATTCGAAGTTTTTTAGAGTTGATGGATATTTTAATTGTATAATTGTAAATGCTGGGAACGTTGCTTTGCATAGATACGTAGTACATAAGAGCAAAATTATGTTTAGGCCATTTCAGAAATTGTTTAAAATTCTTTACTAATCCCAAGACAAAATTAATTTAAAGATTATTTAAGAAACTCAAGTTTCAAACCTGTGTCACTTGATAACTTGGCAAATTATTCTGGCCATTAACCTGGACATATGGTATAGGGCATCTGGTCACTTCCCAAGTATTTAATACTATGTATTATGGACATACAAAAACAAATAAAAAACTTTGGCACTCAAGCCCACATCTTATGGACATAGCAAAACAGATCATAAAGCCTGACATTATAAACTATGTCCGTGGACATAGAAAAACAAGTCAGTAACTCTGACACTCAAAACAATGTCTTATGGACATAGACTATTAGGTCAGAACTCTGACATTCTCATCTATGAATTATGGACATAGTAAAAACAGTAAAAACTCTGACAAACAAAACTATGTCTTATGGATATAGTACATTTTTTTATTTCAATTGAGTATGATTGATTTATGAACCCAAAATAGTTTCTTAGAATCAAAATTTCTTAAACACTGTTTCCAGTCACTTCAGATGATCAATTATAGCTCATACAATTAAATCTTTGGGAAGGTCATTTTCTATGATAAGATCATCCGTAGCTGTAAACATTTCTAAAGAACCATTTTCAATCCTATTCTTCCCTATGTTAGTTATTTTATTAAAACTTTTATTTTTATCTTTTAACATGGGCTAAATATGTTACAATTTTTTGTGTGTTCAGAACCAAGAACTATTGAAGTCACGCGATTCAACACGGGCGAGTGCTGCCAGAAACACCTTGGGTTAATTACGTGTTTGATTTTGAATTAATGTTTGGTCATTGTGCGAGTAAACTTTTACTTCCTAATCCTTATACGTGACCAACAGTTTAAGAAGGCCCGGTTTATAACATATTGCTTGATACTGTAGCGCAGTTTGTATCGCTGCTTCTCCTTTCTTATAGAAGAGGTGACGAATACGGTTACAAATATATTTAATGAAGGATGGGAAGTATCAAACATAAGGGAGATATACAAGTTTAACAAATCAGTTTATTTAAGTCTAGGCCTAAGCAAGTTGAAAGTAATATAAACGGTTTGAAAAGATCATATACTAAACGTTCCAGTGTTTATTTATGGGAATTATACATTTTACTTTATTAATTTATGTGCCAATTGGGAGCGTTAGGTGTGAAGCACCTCAGTTTGACCTCCAGCTATGACAAGTATGGTTGTGTCTTTGTTAGCAAGAATGTAACTCTATAAAGCAGAACAAACAAACACTCTATTTGAAGGTACGTCTGCCTCAACACAACGGCAATTTAAATTAGAAGCAATAATTGATTTAAGGTTAAGTTACAATAATAATCACGATTCCATCCTTGCGGCTACTAGACTTTAACCTGATATTCATATAAAAGAATAATAGTTAACAATACCTAATTTCTATAAAGTCCCAGTTTAAAGAGTTACAACGTTGGTAGTTAAATTAGCTAGCTAGCATGAGGTAATTTCATATTGGGCTATGAGATACCATGGTTAAGTTCCAAGAAGGGGAATAATAAGTTTACAAATAGTTAATGGCAAGCTACCAGGAATATAGTCTGTAAAGATACGATGACCGGTCTATTCCTCATTAGTACTGCCTGGTCATTCAATAGTATATTTGAATATCAACACAAGTATGTAAACATACTATAACAACTACAAACAATTAAACATTAACTAATTGAAGTGGCACCTGAAAGGGACCGGACAAAATAAACAATAACACGCAGACCACTTCTCTGGACTAGTAGCATACCCACGAGGTGATCACCGTAGGAAGGTACAACAATAGAAAGATTAGAGACTGGTAAAGGCAAAAACCCTACCAGGTATTGGAACAAAGCTATAGATAACCTGATTTCCACCATCTTTGATCGAAAGATTTATCTTAGTCTAACCTGGCCATACAGTATAGAGCATCTGGTTATTTTCCAGATATTTAAGACTATGTCTTACAAAACATTAAAAACTATGTATTATAGACATATAAAAACAAGTCAGAAACTCTGACACTTAAAACTACGTCTTATGGACATAGAAAAACAAGTAAGGAACAATGACACTCAAAACAATGTCTTATGGACATAGACTAATAGGTCAGACACTCTGACATTCACAACTATGTCTTATGGACATACTAAAAACAGTGAAAACTCGGACAAACATAAGGATGTCTTATGGACATAGTACAACATATAACGAAGATCATATCAAAGATGACTAAATTGAGTTCTCATTGTCACAGAATCTACTTCATCTATGGCGAGGAGGAGAGACCGATGCCTTAAACATAGTGATCACTGCTTGTTTAGTCCAATGGTCCTCGTTTAATTTCTAGGATATCCTCTGATGAATCGTTACAATAGAACATAAAATTTGAAGCGAGGGATGCTGGTTTTATACTAGAGTCACTGACGTATTAGGAAAGGGACTTCAACAAGAAGGGGAGTGGTTATTTTCTAAAAACTAGCAAATATATTCAACTATAGCTAGGCGACGGCCACTGAGGACAACACTGGGAAGACACTCTACATTACTGTTTGGTCCAGCAAGCGTTCAAGATGTCTGTGTGTTGAACTTTCTCCAGCGTTGAACAGTAAGCTGGGGAACTTTATTCAAGTTTGGGCGTTTCCAGCAACACTACTTCACCGTAAGTTTATATCTGCCACACATTATTAAAATTTAATAGTTCTTGGTTTATTAGAATTTATTACTTCTTGGATTAATTTTGATAATCATCTATAAAGTATTTTGGGTACAAGTGCTAACGGCTAATTAGCACGATACAATACTAATTTGCCCCCAATAATCCTTTATCTGAACCAACAAAACTTTCATTCCCATTTTAAACAGATTTAGAGCTGCTGTCATAATTTTTAGGTTAAGATATTTGATTGATAAGGTATAGCTCATAGTAAAATATATAAATGGGTAAACATCTGGTGCTGAGTATGTACACATACATAAAGTTGAGCTTTGTCTGACCTTCCCAACCATCCTTTATGGGGCTGAATTCATAAGCATTGGGCCAGTCAGTTAATAAGTAAAAGAAAATGGTAAAAACGTTTCTTTCTCAGGTGGTTCGATGAACTGAAATCTCTTCTGAAAATTTTTTCGAAAATATATTTTTTTAATTATTGGTTAATTTTAATCCTCATTCGCCTTCTCTCTCAGATAAAATGTCTTGTTTTATAATACTTCATAGCTTACAATCAAATATCTGGACACACAAAAAGTAAACACTAAGCTTTATTTTATATGAGACATAGTGTTTCAAACTTAGTCACTTTGGTACATTAATTAAGTTAGCGGTTATTCCTTTTGATTTAAGGTTCAAAGTGAAAATCAATCCTTAACCACTCCATTAAAATTGCTTTCAAATCTTCATGTTTCCAGAAAAAGACATACTACATATCCTAAAATATTTGTACCGATATTTTTTTAATTATTTGGGATGGTTGTACTAAGGGTGTTTTTATAAATAGTTTCCCACGCTCTCTTCACGCAAATTCTGGTATATTTATTCTAAATTTTACCATTTACATCCCTACAAGACTGCGTAATACATATGCGTATAACCTGAATGGGTAATGAGTCATTGTAAAATATTATTTACATCTTTCCTTATTTGATGTTACTCACACTACAAAAAATCAATAATCGCTCAAACCAATATTTATTACCGCTTTTTAATATATAAAATAACGATTTATTAAAAACTCTTAAATCACTGTATTTATACAAAATTTCATTTGTTCGACAAATCATTATTAAAAATTTCCAGAATGATTAAACTTCTTTTTTATATCTGATTGACAAATAAACTAAGGAAACAGAAAATGATTACATAATTTTGATCAAACTCATCCAAAATTTTAGAAAAATAAATTTTACCTTGACAAAAAAAAAATACAATTATTTTTTTAAAATCTGATAAACAAAAATTCTCCAACAGGAAATATAACATCTGGGATGTTAACAATTCACTGCAATGGGCTTCTATGCTGATATTATTCAAACAAATACAAATAAGAGGGTTCATTTTATTTCAATTTTGAATCCTCTAGAGTTTTCGTACATACAATCACCGAAGGAAAACTTATTTTACGTTGTTTGAAAACGATGAAATTCAATCGATTCCAAATGTTATATATATATATATAGTCTCTTTAAGGAAATATAAGTGTGTATGTGAGCTGCAAAATAAATGCGCTGAGTGAGAAGAGAGCACATCTTAAGGAGTTAGGGTTGTGCAATATGATGAAAACTCCTAGTATCAGTCATTATCCAAGACACCCATGTGGCTGTTTTGTTTATCGGACTAGCATCTCCTATTTTAACCAACTAGTTATATTACTAATTTAATACATAATCATAAAAGATGAAAATAGACATTCGGCTCCGTGTTGGTTGTGCCCGTAGGTAGTAACACCCGTGTGTGTTCGCGCACTGGGGAAAATAACAGTGTAAGTTTGCGCCCACTATATATTCAAATCCTTCTTACTGTTCTAAGTAAGGTAAGTGTTATTATTTACAAAATGTATTTATGCTAGTTCCTTTAAAAAAACATTTAACTTTTATTCTATTTTCCCTCCGGCATAATATAGATATCAGGTCGATGACTAACCTGACCTACACTTAGCCTAATCTACATTCCTTAATACTAATAGTTCTGAAACATGGTCGATCAAAAAATAATGCCCTGTTAATGACTTCCATCATTAGTATTAAGGCTTTGACTCGCCGACGGGAGTGAAAACTTACGGTTTATTTTAGGCGGGCGCTGACGCCTCCGATTTTTCAAAAAGGCGCTATCAACATGCCATCATAAGCTGTTACTAATATACCCGTAGGTAGGAGGTTGAGCATAATTAAATGTATTTAATTTAGTTGAAAAGCTAAACCTGGACACAGGATCTCAGTAGTTAACATTAATTATGATTGTGTTTGTAAATAAATTAAAGATAAATTAATTATAGTTGATATCCTATTAAATAAAGATTAAAAATTACAACTAGATACGTAAATTAAAATCAGATGTTTTGAATTAGCGTGCCAATGCTATGCAACTGATCAATCCAGGATTTTTCCTATATACAGTACTAATCATCATCCATAATTTAAGGCCTACTCTGTAATGGACGTGGGAGTTAAACAGCTAATTAAAATTTCCATCTATTATAATTAGTATATTTTCATGCCTTCATATTTTTAGGACATTCAAGGACATACATAGGAATGATTTTTTGGTTGAAACATTGCTACTGCGTGGGACTAGCGTACCTTCCTTATTACCTCACATTAGTGTAAAAATGTGGATATTCTGTAGAATTATTAAGATTTGGAACACACAAGACTGAATAATAAATGCCTCATGAATGTATCAGTTGATTAATGTGTAATTTAGGTTGATTCTATATCATTCTTCCATTATTTCTAGGCAGAAACATCTTCCAAATAGGGCTTATTATGCCATGGTGATATGTATTAAAATAGATGACAATATACTTAACATCACACAATCTAACAAATACAACATATTTTAGACTGAATATACATTATTATTGAGCCATTTTAGAGGTATGTGACTTAATTGAGTGCATACGCCGTGCTAAAACCCCATTGGCCTTAGTCAGACATCAGTATTCAAACATCTTAATTCTTAAACTAATGTATCTAGGTTAAGTCGTTAATCTCAAGAAATTGTATTTCTCATTCACTTAAACCTGTTAGTTTTGTTCTGGGAAATTAACTAGCTAGTACCCATGCTTATTACCATAACAAATAAAATTGTAGCAACCAGATTTGGTGGCCACGTGGTCTAAGGCGTCACTCTAGCAATAGAATATACTTCCAATAGTGGGGATATCATGGATTGAACTTTGTCAGGTGTATTGAGTGTGGTTCTCCTAAATGGGTTCTTAACCTCCTTCCACGCAATTTTGGGTACACTTTTATGAAATTCAAACTTGCTAATCCCTAGCCCATTAAAGTAATTAGTACATGGGGAATCACTCCAAACGGGTAGTAAGACAAAGTGCAAAAGATAAAAATGATGTAGCATTACAGTGGCCCAAATCGGGCGTCACGTGAAGTAAGGCTTGACTTTTATTTATTGAATTTGCTCTTAACCTTCAAGATAGTGTTTCTCTGTCAAGTTTTAGTTATGTGTTTTTTAAATGATCTCACCTTATTTTTCTAAACAAAAATGGGTACATTTCATCAAAATTTATATCGTTCTCATCTACAATCCCACTATGGAAGTAAAATGTGGATTTCTCGCGAGAAAGGTAAGAAGTAGGGAAAAAAGAAAGAGAACCACATTTGTTTACACCAAATTAAACCCTTTTATCTGACCGCTCTCATCACTCCACTATCTAATATAACACTTATTTAAAATTGAGATTTACACAAACCACACAACCAAATTGGCTGTACCCTTGTGTCTCGTAAAAATCAAGGTTCTCCATTCATAAGATAGGTTAAAGTTGCTCTCCCATCATCTGAAAATTATTTAAAATGGGTAAAATCAGACCATCTACTTTCAGTGGTCTACAAGTGGCACTCAAAGTGAAATGTACTAAATATGATTGTTATTCTGTGTTCATGGTCCAACTGCCCATTTTAAATGGTGTAAGCTAGGAATATAGTAATATAATTAGAAAAAAAAATATTTTGGAATACAGCTTGGTACAATAAAACTTAATACTGATTTCAAACTGAAAAACGCAACATTGACTTGAGTGATTTTAGTTGAGTGATAATAGCTTCTGTTTACCACTATATTAGTGGCGTCACCAATTGGTCTTTATATGAAGGCCCTTCCAAAACACGTAAAGGGAACAATCCTCTCCTCCAGGCCTTGGTAACTGTGATCGGGCCAAGAGGATCCCACAAAAGTCCTAAATAGTTAATCGTTCAAATGAGACACTAGTGATCCATGGAAGACTCCCACTCAGTCGTTCGTAAAGTAGTATTGATTGATGGACACACCAATGAAAACCATCTTGTTTTAATCTTATCTCTATATTAATTTGTGTATATAAATTGGTTCTGTTTCAAATATATTTCCCCATGTTCATCAATTATTCAATTTAATCCCTGGTAAAATAATAGTTTAACTGATAGTGTTGGTGCATGATTAAATTTGTTCTTGTGTTTCTCTTTTGAAAGCATTAGAGCATGTAATTGGACATTGGTATCGACATCGTAATGAGTGAATTGTGAATAGTTCGTACCTTAGCAACATGTAATCTGCATTACGTGATAACTAAATTTCAACCCCAACCAAATTTAAGCTAATTTTTTAAGATATTGGTGATCAATCTCTTCATGCAAAGGTTTAATTATATTAATCATCGTTAATAAAGTAAAAAAAATGCTAGCCCTATCTACTTAACAAAACAAATTACCTTGTAGCCTCCCTTCATCTTATTTATGAAAGTTGTATAAGCATGGGAGTACAATGAAAATTATTTTGGGGTAGAGGAAGGGGGTATGTTTAGTGTAAAGTACATTTCTAAAATTTTACCAAAAAACTATTCATGAGTGTTTGTAAAACAATATACATGCTCGTAAATATGAAAGTTCTGATTTGACGTTATATATTTAATATTTTGCTATAATACAGATGTGCTGGCTCAAAAACCTTTCATTTTTCATCAATTTAAAAAAAGTCAAATCTACTATTATCATAAAATGAAGTCTACACTCCTTTGACACAGTGAAAATATTGTTCTAAATTAATCTGTATCCATTCGGATTTCTCTGTGAACACTGAGGTTGGCAAGGCTGGTAGGGCGAACTTGTGTCAAGGTTTTAATCTTTTCAATGTTGAAAATTATATTTCAGGTGAAGCAGTTGACATGGATTATTCACCAGCATCAAAAGTACAGTATAGTATGAACTTGACGATATTTACAACGCTACCACTGGCGTGGACTCTAGGTAAAGAACGTTATTACTTTAACTCAAATGCCAAGTCTCACATCTGAATCCTAATCCTAGATTATATGTTAAGCATAAAGGTTAACGTTCCCACATTGGTTTGATTTTGACTTTTTTAATATTTATTTTGTTCCCATTAATTATTAAATTAATGGTCTGGGGTTTACTGCTAGCTTTAGTAAATAATGGATTAAAGGTAACCTATTGAATTGCTATAAAAAATTAGAAATTGTAAAACAATATTTGAATCTCAATTAAGATTTTTTAATCCTCTAATCCCAAATATCCTTAGGATTCAAAGAATTATCATCCCTAATTTAAACATTAAACGGTATTGCAAGAATTATTTACCACTCGAAGCTATGACCTTATTTCATTTTCCTCCTTTATCTACAATATTATTTGTTTGTAATTGCATTATTTCATTTCAGGATAAGAATGAAGTGAAGGATTTTAAGAACTGATAATGAAAGAGGATAAGAAAATAAACTGAAAGAATTGGCCTTGGCCCAGCCAGTATGGTCGTTCCCTCGATCCCCTCACTTTTTTCACAACCTCCCCTGCTATACGCTCATAACAGCAAACTACCCTTCTTATTTTAAAATAATCTTCAAATATTCTCTTTTTGATATGAACAAAGATCCTTCTCATACAATACTAATCTTGTATTTTTAGTCTTTAAGTTTTTGCCTTTCAAAAGTATTTTTTTAAATTTACAATCTAAAAAATAAAGCGGCTTAAGCTTATTTATTTTTAATATAGAAGCAAATATGATGGATTAACGCCAACAAAAACATATAAGTAGAAAATAAAATGTAGTGTTACTAAAGTCAACAATAGCTCCATGTATGGGAGGGAAAAATGATGAAGACTGAAGTTAACATGTTTCTTGTTTCTCCCTAGCTTTTCCTTTTTGGATTAAAACGAAACACCAGCTGGAAGAAAGTGCAGAAAAACTGGGGAAAAAATTGTTTGAGGGAGAAAGAGGCTAAAGCTGAACCAAGGTGTAAGAAGGAGGTTTGATGTGGGATGTGGGTACACAGTGAGAAGATTGGAAGACGGAATAGCGATGAAGGAAGCTACAGAAGGAAGAGATGATGAGGCAAGGCTAACAAGGCGTGCTCCATCAATTTCTTGCAAGTTAGAGGAGGGCCTGAAGGGTCAGTTGTAGAGAGAGATGTTTGAGTAATGGTGCTCAAGATGAACATCGAGCTTGAGATTGACAGGAGAATTACTGCAACGGTCCATACATTCTCTATACCCTCTCTTCTCTCTCCGTCACCTCACCCATAATAAAGATCGTTGAACATGCAGGCAATATCCATACAAAATACTTTGCTTTGAAACTCATCTCTCGTTTTTATACATTTTATTAATATTATTATTATCATCATTACCTCGTCTTACTACCCGTTCGGGTTATACGCACTTTCGCTAATGTGTAGTGGTAACGTGATTGTGAGATGAAATGGAGGACCTACAGTTTAACGTGGAATCCAAACCACGGTGGAGTCCTGGCATTCCACACACTCACAAATTGTGATTAATACACGTCTTGTCAGAAGTGTAGGAAGGGTTTGGTAATTAGATAAATCTGTGCCGGGACTAAGGATTGAACCCTGAATCCCCACCACAGAAGTCTGACACATTACCCCTAGACCACCAGGTCACCTAATATATATATTTAAAGTTACAAATTTACAATCAAGGCTAATCTAAGTGTTAATAACAACATTGATATGAGTGTTAAAATTTTATTGGAAAATTACTAGGTCTATTTTAAAAGAAGTATATAAATCAATCTTCACCTTGGAGCTGATTGTGAGGCTAACAAAAGGTATAATAGATTAAGGTTGGACTCTTAATATAATATGTTCGGAAACTCATATCCCAAAGTGCACATACAACTTGTTTGAACCAAAGGTAATACAATATCCCCATACTATTATTTCCGGAATACTTAATATCATTAAAGTATATTCAAAGTTCCAACAAAACAAAGCTGTATAGGCATGCCTATACAACCGGTTGCATAGGAGCTATGCGCATGGCACTTCACAACTCGACATCTTGGGGAATGAACGCATAACTTCCACAATAATAGTAAACAATACACCAGTCCATCTATAAATGTGAATACGTTCGGAGGGTCATCGTTATCAGTCCTACATCACATAAAGTGATAATTACATGTGCAGTGCCGTGCGCCTAGATCATATGCAACCTGCTGTCCACACTTTCTTGAACAGCTATACTCTCCTGGTGCTGTACATTGAAACTTTTAACAAAATTAATTGGTATAAGCATAGTTTACTTAATATTAAGTGTATACGGAGTCTATATTACTTTTGGTTCAAAGAAGCTATGTGTGCAGTTTTGGTTAAAAGTTTACGAACAGCCTGTATGGTTACTAAAGTACTTTAATATTCCTGGTCTTAGAGTCTGGAAACAAATATTTAAATTGTGTAATCCATGAAATTTAACTTGTCACAAAAATATATTAATTTGATTCAAAAATAGACAAATAATACAAAAAACTTTCAAGTTTTAGTCGAAGTGGTGCTTCAATTACTTCAGTCGAAAAGCCACCACTGAGACATTCAATACAAGGTTTGTGTGGTTACATTATGTTTTAGTTTGTTGGCCATAAGATAATTATTATTTTTCTTTTAGAAAAAATTTTAAAATTCGAATGTCATAAACCTTATATTTAATTAAAGGAACAATAATACAATTTAAGAGTGATGCATATTTTATCCTTGTGAGAAGTAAAACCTCATTATTTATTTATACAGCCTCAATTGATATGTTATCTATTTTTTCACCGCATCTTCCTACCTGGTTGGTCTATAATTACACTTATACTAATGAGCTAAGTATTAGATAATGTAACATTTAAAGTGAATACGTCCGTATTTGCCTATAGGACGAAATACTAGCCTTAGCTTTCTTAATGCTCATCACCGGAAAATTAAACTATATGAGCTTGGCGTCTTTGACGGTGCGCTTAGCATTGAAAATAGTTATTATTATTATTATTATTAGCACGGTGTCTTACTACCCGTTCGGGTTATACGCACTTACGCTAATGTGTAATGGTAGGGTGATTGTGAGATGAAATGGAGGACCTACAGTTTAACGTGGAATCCGAACCACGGTGGAGGCCTGGCATTCCCCACATTCACAAGATGTCTTGTCAGAGGTGAAGGAAGGGTTTGGTAATCAGATAAATCTGTGCCGGGACCTGGGA
>CABEEJ010002268.1:0-31714 GCA_901482245.1 Timema douglasi | reverse complement strand
CACACTTGCTAGGCTAACACATTGAAACGTTGGAGAGCTCGGAGAGCACCACTGCTGACCTGTGGTTGCGGGTCCAAGGATTTCCACTGAAGGGTCATTAGGGGTAAAAGTAGAACAACCCCCATCTTTACAACATGCCCAGGAGTTGTTATAAACAATTATATTTATTTGATTGGTCTTGGAATAAAAATCAAACAAAAATATCCATTAATAATTTGAAACACATTGTTAGGGTAAAAACAAATCATTTTCATGACAAACAAAAAATAAAAATATGCCTTAATTTAAAATTATGATCTATATTTTTTTGTAATAAACCTGTAAATAGTAATTTTTTTCATACATAAAAGTTACATAGTTTTGAGAGGGGTTTGGGGTGTTTAAGATATATTTTTCTATTTTCATTGACTGGGAGGTTTGGTTTTTAACACCAACCAGGTTTACCAAGGTGGTTTATTACTAAATAAATCCCACTTTCCCACTATACAAATGTGGATACAATTATTTAAGTTTTACTTTCCTCGTCATTAGCCCATCAGTGTACGTATGTTGATATTCCGTGCAGGTAGTGAACAATGATGTATACCAACAGACACCTGCTTATTTTCTATTTAAAAACTATTATTAAATAAAAGTATACTATACAATACATTACATCCTACTACACTTATTTTTCAAATCAGTAATAGATAATGTATGCAAGGTAATATTAATTTTATTTTTAGCACTGCGTCTTACTACTCGTTAGGACTATACGCTTATTAATATACGCCCTTGTAGTTTTCGCTTTCTTATTTAAGCATTATTATTTAATATTTATTTCTCCATAAGCCTGCAAATATTAGGCTACAAAATCTATATAGTTGATAAACCACTTCGGTGGCTATAATATCAATATTATGATATCAATATAGTATAGTATGATTTGAACTTAGTAAGGTAATTAAGGTTCGTATCTTGACCACTGAGGATGAATATCCTAAATGTTTTTCACTCTAATTACAAAAGTATTTGGATACATTTCTTCGAAATTATGCCATCATATATTATACCATTTTTTTAAAAACATGTGGATATCCCTGACTGGTAGTAAGATGAATAATATGAGAGTAAAATATATTTTCCAACTATTTATTCATTTACATGACGTAAAGAAAATTCAACTAACTTAAATCATCTTCTATATCTTTGCAAAATGTGAAACCCACTCACCCAATCATCACTTTATTTTCCTAGCTCATGTACCTGAAAACTTGAAAATAAATGTTGTGAAAGTTCATGTTAGCCCCTAAGCAAGAGATAAAAAGAGGTTTTGTGTGATTTGACCACAAAATGTTTAAAAAAACTGAGGAAGAAAATTTTAAATTTCGTTGAGGTATCTTATGAACTAACGCATATAGGGTATTGAAATTTAAAAGGAAGGCTCCTTGATAGAATTGGGTTGATTAAGTTTTGAAGCGTTTTTCAAATGTCATCCCTTAATTAGATGAAAAGGGACAGAAATAAAGGTGTGGAAATCACCAACTCACTCATTTCTCTATTTCCGCAACCGATGGGCCTGGAAACTTGAAATTTTTCTTGGCAGGGAGGTAGAGGAATTTACCCCATACACAAGAAAAATATAAAATAGGAAAATTTCAAAATTTGAATATGTTATTGAAAAGGGGGATGCTAGTAGTAGTAGTGGTAGTAGTAGTAGTAGTGGTAGTAGTAGTAGTAGTAGTAGTAGTAGTAGTAGTAGTAGTAGTAGTAGTGGTAGTAGTAGTAGTAGTAGTAGTAGTAGTAGTAGTAGTAGTAGTAGTAGTAGTAGTAGTAGTAGTAGTAGTAGTAGTAGTAGTAGTAGTAGTAGTAGTAGTAGTAGTAGTAGTAGTAGTAGTAGTAGTAGTAGTAGTAGTAGTAGTAGTAGTAGTAGTAGTAGTAGTAGTAGTAGTAGTAGTAGTAGTAGTAGTAGTAGTAGTAGTAGTAGTAGTAGTAGTAGTAGTAGTAGTAGTAGTAGTAGTAGTAGTAGTAGTAGTAGTAGTAGTAGTAGTAGTAGTAGTAGTAGTAGTAGTAGTAGTAGTAGTAGTAGTAGTAGTAGTAGTAGTAGTAGTAGTAGTAGTAGTAGTAGTAGTAGTAGTAGTAGTAGTAGTAGTAGTAGTAGTAGTAGTAGTAGTAGTAGTAGTAGTAGTAGTAGTAGTAGTAGTAGTAGTAGTAGTAGTAGTAGTAGTAGTAGTAGTAGTAGTAGTAGTAGTAGTAGTAGTAGTAGTAGTAGTAGTAGTAGTAGTAGTAGTAGTAGTAGTAGTAGTAGTAGTAGTAGTAGTAGTAGTAGTAGTAGTAGTAGTAGTAGTAGTAGTAGTAGTAGTAGTAGTAGTAGTAGTAGTAGTAGTAGTAGTAGTAGTAGTAGTAGTAGTAGTAGTAGTAGTAGTAGTAGTAGTAGTAGTAGTAGTAGTAGTAGTAGTAGTAGTAGTAGTAGTAGTAGTAGTAGTAGTAGTAGTAGTAGTAGTAGTAGTAGTAGTAGTAGTAGTAGTAGTAGTAGTAGTAGTAGTAGTAGTAGTAGTAGTAGTAGTAGTAGTAGTAGTAGTAGTAGTAGTAGTAGTAGTAGTAGTAGTAGTAGTAGTAGTAGTAGTAGTAGTAGTAGTAGTAGTAGTAGTAGTAGTAGTAGTAGTAGTAGTAGTAGTAGTAGTAGTAGTAGTAGTAGTAGTAGTAGTAGTAGTAGTAGTAGTAGTAGTAGTAGTAGTAGTAGTAGTAGTAGTAGTAGTAGTAGTAGTAGTAGTAGTAGTAGTAGTAGTAGTAGTAGTAGTAGTAGTAGTAGTAGTAGTAGTAGTAGTAGTAGTAGTAGTAGTAGTAGTAGTAGTAGTAGTAGTAGTAGTAGTAGTAGTAGTAGTAGTAGTAGTAGTAGTAGTAGTAGTAGTAGTAGTAGTAGTAGTAGTAGTAGTAGTAGTAGTAGTAGTAGTAGTAGTAGTAGTAGTAGTAGTAGTAGTAGTAGTAGTAGTAGTAGTAGTAGTAGTAGTAGTAGTAGTAGTAGTAGTAGTAGTAGTAGTAGTAGTAGTAGTAGTAGTAGTAGTAGTAGTAGTAGTAGTAGTAGTAGTAGTAGTAGTAGTAGTAGTAGTAGTAGTAGTAGTAGTAGTAGTAGTAGTAGTAGTAGTAGTAGTAGTAGTAGTAGTAGTAGTAGTAGTAGTAGTAGTAGTAGTAGTAGTAGTAGTAGTAGTAGTAGTAGTAGTAGTAGTAGTAGTAGTAGTAGTAGTAGTAGTAGTAGTAGTAGTAGTAGTAGTAGTAGTAGTAGTAGTAGTAGTAGTAGTAGTAGTAGTAGTAGTAGTAGTAGTAGTAGTAGTAGTAGTAGTAGTAGTAGTAGTAGTAGTAGTAGTAGTAGTAGTAGTAGTAGTAGTAGTAGTAGTAGTAGTAGTAGTAGTAGTAGTAGTAGTAGTAGTAGTAGTAGTAGTAGTAGTAGTAGTAGTAGTAGTAGTAGTAGTAGTAGTAGTAGTAGTAGTAGTAGTAGTAGTAGTAGTAGTAGTAGTAGTAGTAGTAGTAGTAGTAGTAGTAGTAGTAGTAGTAGTAGTAGTAGTAGTAGTAGTAGTAGTAGTAGTAGTAGTAGTAGTAGTAGTAGTAGTAGTAGTAGTAGTAGTAGTAGTAGTAGTAGTAGTAGTAGTAGTAGTAGTAGTAGTAGTAGTAGTAGTAGTAGTAGTAGTAGTAGTAGTAGTAGTAGTAGTAGTAGTAGTAGTAGTAGTAGTAGTAGTAGTAGTAGTAGTAGTAGTAGTAGTAGTAGTAGTAGTAGTAGTAGTAGTAGTAGTAGTAGTAGTAGTAGTAGTAGTAGTAGTAGTAGTAGTAGTAGTAGTAGTAGTAGTAGTAGTAGTAGTAGTAGTAGTAGTAGTAGTAGTAGTAGTAGTAGTAGTAGTAGTAGTAGTAGTAGTAGTAGTAGTAGTAGTAGTAGTAGTAGTAGTAGTAGTAGTAGTAGTAGTAGTAGTAGTAGTAGTAGTAGTAGTAGTAGTGGTAGTAGTGGTAGTAGTAGTAGTAGTAGTGGTGGTAGTAGTAGTAGTAGTAGTAGTAGTAGTAGTAGTGGTGGTAGTAGTAGTAGTAGTAGTGGTGGTGGTAGTATAAGTAGTAGTAGTAGTAGTAGTGGTGGTAGTAGTAGTAGTAGTAGTAGTAGTAGTAGTAGTAGTAGTAGTAGTAGTATTGTACTAACATAGTTCCAAAATGATTATTAAATCTTCTTTTAAACATGTGAGACAAATTAAATTTGCAATGTTTGTAAAAATATTACCCCACAGTATCCATAAAAGGGAAAGTTTGAAATTTAATGTAAAGGATAGGAAATGGCTAGTAGAAAAGCTAATCAACATTTTTTTTAAATTAATTCTGTATCGGCAAATGACATAATCTAAAAATAAACAAATATAAAAACTTAAGCTTAACTTCAATAACAAAGCTTAAAGTCAAGAATAATTAAGTGCCTGTATATAAAAGACATAACATTTAAAATAAACAAATCCTGGCAACAAATCTGAGTGAAACGTGATGCTCTTTAGAAAGAAATAATGATAATTATTAATATGTTTTGGTAATAGTATATATCATTTTTTATTCTCAATGGTTAAACTTGATGGTCTTTATTCCTATATATATATATTTGTAATAATGTATACTATCTCGTTTTTCTTATTTCATAATCGTTCTTAGGTAAATATTTTGTTGATATTCGATTGAGTATTTTATGCACTTAGTTTGTGTAAAAGGTAATATTTTTTATAAAATATTTAATTTATTTTAAAGTATTACGTACCTAAATTAGTTTGTGAATGCCATAGTCAGTTCAATACATACAATGAAAAACTATCAAAATGTAGGCATAGTTTTGTTGCTTCTTAGCCGTATGAGTAACGCGTCAAACTGCTAGTATTGAATACATAGCTTTATTTTCAGTAACAATATGAAAATTATAATGTAGTAGCATTGCCATTTTTTTATTTTGATGACTACTTTAACTTATTTTACATCACACTTAACTGAGCCTGTCTTGGTACTTTTCGAGCCATTTAAATGTTCTGCGTTTATTTGAAATTTAGAATCTGAGTTTTTTATACAAATTAGTTCAATAATAACGAAAGTATTATTTAGAAATTCTAGAAATTTCTTCCACATGCGTGTTTCTCTACTAAACATATGGGCTATATTCATATTTGCACAAATGGAGTAGGGACGAGTAACCGATAGACTTGCATTCGGCCTATCTAACCACTCGACAACTGTCTTATCGTCTTGACGAACGCTGTGTAACATCGCCCTTCGTCCTTCCACACGCACCCCAATTCCTATTACAAGACATCCAATATGTTGTGTTGTGCTGTTTCAGGAGTAATACATCACGATGGCTTATTGTTTTATTTCGAGTTTAGTTCTCTTCTTCATTTCCAGTGTCTGTTGACTTAGAGATAATGCGTCTTGACTCTTCATCTATCTTTATCAAGGCAACCCTCCCTCACCAGCCGTTTTCTATGGTTCTCTTTCCTTAGCAGTTTTTAGGAGAGTTTTATAACCCTTCGTGTTGTTTTTTTTTCTTGAAGATATAGTATTATGTAACTCATAGAATTTCAGGAAATGAAAGGAAGAGGAATCTTTTAGCTTTGACGCTAAACTTTGTTTACTTTTTGCTTTCTTGCAACCCCTCAGAGAGAGCAAGTATTGTGATCATCATAAAGATCGAGTTCGATATGATGATGGATGTCAATGTTTTATTATCACCCTAAACCCATAAATAAATGGTTTTAGTGATGCCGTCTGTTTCTAGACCTATAGCCAAAACCATTCACTGATAGGGTTAAAATTGGTTGTCTAAAATGTCCATAAGATTCTTCAGGGCCCTTTTTTTTTAATAGGCTACCCAACCCTAATATTAATAGTGGTTTAATTTTCTCAAAATCTAATATAGCGATTTTAATTAAAAATCTTATATATGCTCTGTATAACATTATAAACAAATAAGTCCATCTAATTTTCAGATGAAAATTACTTTGAAGGTACTTTACATAATTAGTGTAAGTTTACAAACGCTTTCTGCTTTCTTCGAGTTCTACGATGCATGCACACTGATTTGATATTGTTGGTTTTGAGATTCGATTGGATTTCCCTTCAGACAAATCTGAGGAAGAGTTGTACTTTAGCCAAACAGCTCACACCGATAAGGTGGATGGATAACTTGTGATTGGTTTAGAGCTCGTCACGTCATCACGTTTTTGTTCTGCGCTTGTTTTTCATTGGACGTGTGATTCCACAGTAAATCCCATCCAATAATAGTTCAGTCCAATGGTTTTGAACCATTGGCGCCTCATTGCAACACACCGGTGATTGCCAAACAGAAGAACGTGAAGGAACACATAGGATACGTGATGTACCACCCAGTTTTATTAATAATTAAATAGATTTTAGTGGGACTAAATTTATTAAAATAATTATTTCAGACCTTGACGTAATGTTATGGGCCTAAATAAATCTCTATCAACCTCTATCATAGATGTGATTAGCTTAGAACTATAGTTGTGATTACAATTTGGAAGGGCCATTAATATTTGACAATATAGCTGGTTTTGTCTTAGATTTTTGTGAAGCGTTGGTAGAGGCATGTTGGTTAAGCTATTGCCCCGAAAGAAACACTTGACTTGCAGAAGTTTGGGAAAAATTGCTCTACAGTCTAGACCATGACACAGATATAGTGATACTAATAATAACTAGTTCCAAAGTATTCTGTACTTCTATACAAAATAATAGGAATAGGTGATTAGAAACTCGACAAGTATTTTGAATATCAGGTTATTTTTTAGGGTTCATTTGGTCACTAAGATGTGAGAAAATTATTTTGAAGCTTTTAGTGAATCCCATCATGGGAATCAAATTTAAAATGGTGCTCGAATTATGTGAATTTATCTGAATATGGATTATTATAATATACAGGCTATGTGCAAAATATTGCATAGAACCCATTCCTAGCTTACGTTTACAGATTTTTATTAAAACAATATTTATTATATATTTGTTTCAAATAAACGCTTGTTTTGTCTATAAAAACCATGCTGACGTAATTTTGTTATCAATAGCATTAACAAACTACGCATTTTGTATTTATTCATTATATTACAAATATTTAACATAAGAATTTTTTCATCTCCAAAACGTTACCAAAATTGAATCATTTTCCATATTAATACTTGATACTTTATTAATATATTCTTTGTATTATTTATTTATAATCAAAGATCAAAGTATAATAACTATATATAATTAAAATTAGTTATTTAACAAGCGTTAATTTTGTAATATTCATATCTCAACATCAATGAACTAATGAGATATATTGCGACTAAGTTCTAAAATGAATTCCAATACCATGTGGTACGATGCCTCTACTGGTTTGTAAAATTTGAAAAACTTCATATCTATAATAAAATGTTAAAAAAAAGGAATTATTAGGTGTGCGATTAAATGAGTATATCTAACACAAAAGGGTTGATTATCACCTTTTCCTCCCTTTACTCCAACCCCAAATACGGGTTTTTCCCGTCATTTTCCAAGGCAGATGTTGTTTAATTTACAAACCAACTTTCTTTGCCTTTAAGATTATATATTATAGACTATTGAATATTTACGTTAATTAATAGTCAATATAATTATTATTGAAGATTAAATTTGATTAAAACATAATTGAATAATTTAGAAATTTAAAATAATTACTGAATACACAATATATTTAGAAAATATATTTAGCTGGAAAAAATGTACCAGAATTTGACTTAATGAATAGAAATAGAAAAAATACTAGTAAATATACACCCCAATCCCCTACTCGATATCTAACCCCGCCTTCCTAAGTAAGAGCTATGGATTTCACTACTCACTTGGTATTGCCCTGAAATTTACGAAGGGGGACACATACTAAAAACAAGGAATTAATTATTTATAAATAAATGATTTTATGCAATTTAGAAGAATAAGGTATTTCCTGCATATATCGAGAGTGATTAAAACGCCCAAACGCTTAGCAATCCCATATAGATTCCTGTTTGGGATGCCCCTATTTTTGTCACTCCAAAGGCTAATAAGATGTATACATCACGCAAGGGGTGCGCTAATTTACAAAACACTCATTTCTTTCTTCAATTAAATGCCTAATTTACTATAGTAAGAATATGTGGAATGCTAAATTGTTTATCCTCTCAAAGAATGAAAGATTATCCTGGCCAGCACTTTGAGAAGATATTTGAAAACCTGTAAATAAAATATCAATTCTCAAAATAAGTTTCCTTACCAAATTTATTTTTTAGAAAATAAATAAATATATATTGAAATAAAATTAACTAGCCTAAAGTTTGGCATTACATCTTTAATTACGTAACATAGTGTCTATCTATTTATTCATCATCTACATATGGAAGGTGCTGAGTCTAAACTAGCTTAGGTAGTAATTATCGTGTCCTATAATCAGGACTTATTACCACCCTCATCAAGATGACAGACTCCGCGTGCTTAACATGTGGTATATTTGAAATTATGGAGGGATGCTTTGCATGGTAATCGAATTCAATAGTAGATGTCCAGAGAGAAACTAGGTTTGAATAATACTGATAATTTACTTTCAAGATTGACATAATTAAATTATCAACGTAATACATAGTTATAACTAACTTTACCCAAACTATTAATAAGTTAATTTCATCCTATTACACCCATTTGTCCATTAAAGAATAAATATTTTTTTGCAGCTATTTTTTGAACTACATGTCTTTCTACTAAGATCCGGCTATCTACATAATTATTATACTTTCCGGGTATGATGAAATATATTTAATTTAGAAAAAGTGAGTTTGAATTTTCGTGGAAGGAGGATGGGAATAATTTTAATGTATTTAATGACTTGAAATAAGAGGTAGAAACAAACGAGGTGAGTCACCCGAAGAAGGCTGGAAAGGGGATGGGAAAGTCACAGTGCAAAATAGCAAGTCGGAAACCATCCTCGCGGAATCTAATTGAGATTCAAAGCACATCCATCCCACACTGACAATCCAGTAGATAGCGATACTATCACATCTTAAAATCCATGACCACCGGTATAAAAGGTGATCAGATTTATAAAATCAGAGTATCAAGGCAAACACTTTCACCAGTACTAATCTTTTTAGCACTGTGTCTTACTATACGTTAGGGATATGCGCCTAAGCACCAATTTTGCTAGTGGGTTGTAGATGAGTAATGTTCAATATAGAGGAAAAATACCCAAATTGGTGAGAATATAGAGTGTGAGAAACCATTTAGAGAAAACCACCCGCAATAAACCGGACCTGGATAGAACCACGATCTTCCTGCTATCGGCAGTCAATTCCATTGCGAAAATAGCGGTTCAGACGAGGCGACCACTGAATTGGATAGAACTATATTATTTTAAACAATGTTTTAATTGAAAAACCAGCATTGTTGTTCGAATGGACTAACGTCATTTTCGTGTTGGACTAGATTGCTGGTGTCGAGGAGAAAGGGAATTTTTTGTTCCTGGTTTATTGTGCTGAGGACTTTTTTTATTTCATGGTTCCCACACTACACGCTAATGTGAGTGCATTTCCTATAAAATTATATATTTATCATCTATATTCTACTAACGTAATTAATATATGCATTTAACCCGAATGAGCAATAAGATGCGGTGAAAAGTAAAGGTAAAAAAGGTTTGCAAGCCTTATGGTGTCCCTCTTAAGCCCACACAAGGAATGGGGCAGGCTAGAAAAAATGGTGTGTAAATTCACCTTTCCATTAATGTGAAAAGGCTTTGGGGAGTGGGGGGTTTCGGATCGCACCAAACCTGCATTAAATTGTGGAAGCTATTGCTTTGTTTGTCATTAACCGGCCTTGATGGCGGTACAATAACAGTGTGGCGTTGTTAATGCTCGTAGCTATCTAGTTTCGCTTTAGGAGTGTCGCCAATGTTTATTGAGTGCATGGTAATTCGGGATTCTATACATTCTATTGTGTGTCTGCAATCAATCGATCCTTTCCTCCTCGATGTATGACGTGTTGTACCACGTGTATATCTGTTGTTGTTGTAGATGTACAGTGGACTTGAAAATGTTGTAACATTTTCCATTTTAAACCAGGGGTGCACTAGTCACATGGCTCTTTCCAGAAAATGTTTCACTTCTTTAAATTAAATGGATGCATTCTAGATATACCAAATATTATATTAAATCATTCGGTTTAATTTATTATAAAAAAACGTTTACACCAGAAACATTATCAAATAAACTGAAATAATACATTAACCGTAATCTCAGTTCACTTCTTACACTCACTTATCGACTACAATGCTTGGTGGTTGCATGCAAAACATTCACTAATGTTGAGATTCCATGTTTGCTGTAGCCCCAGAAATGTTTATACTTCAGTATGTTAATCAAAGCCATTACAAATACATATTCTTATCTAACGAGCTGAAATTGTTGCCGAAAATTGGTTCTATTGAGAATTTATAGCAAATTTGTCATCTCTTATAATTGTATATCAGTGAACCTAAATAACCAATCCAATCGAACAGGGTGAGAAGGTTTGGTATAAATGTGACTGTGTTTGCTCAAATAGAGACTGAGACACTATAAAAGGGTAAAATCACCTCCATTGCTCAATTTGATTGCGTAACTTTCTAACTGACAATGTTTGAAACTTACCTTACTTGGATACTTTAGCACTTATTATTCATAAATAAATGATCATTTTTTAATCATTTATGTTATAACGGAGAATCTATTTCCCCCTTAATTAATCACTATATTTATAATAAATTCAAGGAATAAACAATATCTTATTTAAATCTAGCATTTTTTTTATATTGTGAATTTAAAACCCCCTACAATGTTGACAGACTTGCAGATGTACCAACGCAGTATTAAGCTATTCTTACTTCCCAACTAAAAACTTTGAGTTTCCTAAAATATTTTAAAACAATGTATGGAAGGATGACTGTAATTGATTTATATATTTATACATATATTAGTCTTACCCGTGCACAAATGATTTTAACACACAAAAAATGAAAAGCATTAAGGTTTTTCTAGGCAATAGAAATTGAAACAAAAGTTAGCTTGCCCACTGTAGCACATTAGTAGCAAAAGTTAACTGTCAAAAGTTGAAGTTAAACTTACACTACCAAAATGAAACTCTCGCACTTGGTAGTTAAAATGTTTTCTTGGTTTTTACTTTACTAAGTGGGCAATTCGAACATTGTGTTTCGATCTGTATAAAGAGAGCTGGTATTGTGTACTTTTATATTTTCATATATTTTCCTTCCTGATACCTAAACGGTTAATTTAAATTTTAAGTTCTTAACATTTTTACTAACAATGATTTCTTCGAATTGGATTCCTCCTTGGATTGTAAGGTTTATTCCGTGAATTTGTACATTTTTTCAAATGAAGGGAGACTGAAGGGACACGGACAATTTTAAATTGAATTCGAGGTTTCCATTTTTATCATCTTTATTGATGAAGTGTTAATTCTCGTCCACTGAATTAGAAATTCAAAATATTTACAGTTAGAAATGTGATTTATACCCAGAAATGGTTTAAAAAGATAGCCTTATGTACGAGACTACTACAGGAATAAATGTGGAAGTTTCCCAACACGATTTTTCCTAATATAATAAACAAATCTCACTATAATGTATCCAGCTATTTTCAAGAAACCATATTCTACTTTCATGAGTACTATAAAAATTCACCTCGATTACATCTACCCGGGTCTCCAACCATCGGTGAGCCAAATTATATTGAATGAAAACCGCAATAATCAAACTAACTCAATAAAAATTTCAATCAATTTGACTATACTTCAAAATAATTAATTATTATACTTAAATTTTAAATAATGATTTAAATTTTTTTATCTTTTTACGAAACTAAAATTTTGTTTGGATAAAATCCTTCAAATTATAAGTAGATGTATTAAAATAATAAATTTTGTTTGTATCATAAACCAATTTATATATACTTTCACTGTCTAAGTATGACATCATTAATTTTCTTATGTTAAAAAATCTTACTTTAAAATTCATTCTCATAAAAATGTATTTTGTCAAAGTAAATTGTTTGTGATCAAGCAAGATAATAGTAATACTATATAATTTGCCCTTTCTGTAAAGTTGAATAATTTGTTGTTTATCCTGGATTATATTAGTGAAGCTTTAAAGAATGCTCAGCTTTAAGAAATCAAAAGACTACTGAAAATCTAATATAAACGAATAACGCATATGTTTATTTTCTTTATTAAATGTTTATTCTTATGCATATGTTGTTTACCTGGCAACATATTTTAATTCTTGAGTATAGTTTTACTTTCTCGCTATTTTACAGGTATATCGTCAAAAAATTGAACTCGAGATTTTGATTAATCTCGACGTTTCATGGCCTCCCGAAATCGAAAAAGTTGTTTTTGAATTTCCATCTGCCTGTCTGTCTGTACCTCCAACTATAGCCTAAACTATTTTACCGATCAGGCTAAAACTTGGTATCTAGAGTTTTCAGAGGGTTACCCCAAGGAATTTTTGGAATTGGATATCTAAACCTAAAATTAAGGGTAGTTTACTGAAGGGAAAAAATATAAAAAGTAGATTTTATCAAAATCGACTTTAACGATTTTGATTAAATTATATATCTAGTCGTTGATTAAGTTTATAAATAAACTGGGTACTTTCATTTTCCCATAAAAATGACTTTTGGGGCACTTTACATAAGCCGAAATTCCCGTATCTCGATATTATTGTGATAATGTTCGTCATTTTTTTTTTAAGTATTCTTATAAATCCGTAGTATAACATTAATTTTAATTATTTTAAGGATCCATATCCAAAAAGTGCCTTGCCCGAATACCTTAAATTTTTGAAACCACAAGACACATTTATAGGACATATTTTTTAATGAAAGTTAATGATTTTCGGTATACTTATTACTGTATTCAAGGAATTATTCAGCTGCAGAAATCATTAACTATTCTTTAAAACAAAAAGTAAAATTACTTGGAAAAGCTTCCTTATAAAATTGAATGATGGAAAAGAGCCATTTTGTAATTTTAAGAACTATACAAGGGGCACTTTGCTTGTGTAGGGATTAAATCTATGTCCTAAAAAAGAAAAAAAAGCATCGTTTACTATATTTACCATTATACCTATCAAACTGTTGAAAAACAAATATAAGTAATTTTAAGAATTATTTCATAAATATGAATGAAAATCCATATTTTAAAGTGAAGATTCACTTTAAGGAAAAATGTTAACAGACATGTTTTATTTCCTAAGGCTTCTCTGGAAATTAATAATGAAAAATAACTTTAAACTTCAAAGAGTAGGGGGTAGTGTTTAAAAAAAGACTTAGTTCATATTATTGTTACATATCATATGCGATATCATGTAATGCCATTTATAACTCAATATTATCCAAATTCTGCATCGTATATTTGTTTTAATCTTTTGAAAGTTTGAGACAATTTGAAGAAACCTTTTTGTATTGTGATTTTGATTTGTTTCACTCGAATTCCAATTCGATCTATAATCTCTTCCCATTTGAAAGAATAATCTCTCTAGCAAGTCCTAAATCCGTGTTGAGTACAGTTTCACCTCAAACAAGAATGTATGGAGTAATTGTGCTTCCTCGGGTGGTATTAAATGTATTTCATGGAGTAAAGTTTCCAAGTATACTAGTCCAGGAATATTGTTGGAAAAAACATGTAGGCCCGGACAAAATTAGAATAAAGCTGAACATTTCAGGATCCATTCAGAATTACATGCTTAACAACATATAAAAAGTCCCCAAAAAATCCAAGGCTTGGCTTATTTTTGTAGAAGTCCCCAAAGTTCAAAAAACCCATAAATACTTTAAAATTATTTTAAAGCGGGAAAAAATGTAAGAACGTATAAAAGTACAGGATTGACTAAGAATTATATGTTTTCAACATATCAAAAGTCCCCTAAGTCCTCCTAAGTCCCATCCTGTTATATCTCTTAATAATTTCGTGACCTCCATCCACTACCCGAAATTATTTCCTGGATACGCTTGAGAAATCTTGTGAATCTCTCAATTTTATTAATACACTTGAATGCGTACCCGAATGGGTAATTAAACACGTTGCAAATAAACTAAAAATAGTACACTAACATTATTGTGGGTTACTCTTTCCCTCCCCTTTATCCCCTCCTTGAACACAGTAACTACACAACTTGGTGAAAGAGATGCCTATCTGCAGTGCTCTGGAGAACTTTTGTGGGATCCGAAATATCACCTCTAAACAACATGGGGAACTTCTCTCAAGCAAGCTATCTAGGGATGATCGTGATATACAAACACTTTCCTCTTAGTTTGATGTCCATCAACCATTTACCTATCGTTCATCGACTGAGCTAATCAGCTTTTCGACTGGTCTTGTAGGAGACAGATCTGTTAACTCTGTCAAAGTTCTGGAAATAGATTCAGAATGCATGAAAAACATGAAGGGTTGCACATTCGGAGCTACAAAGCTCAAGTCCAAGAGCAGGGTTAAAGCTTTATCTGTAATGAACAATACTATACAAGTGCATAAACAAAGCAACCACATAAATGAATAACAGCTATTTAATCGTATTGTGTGTGTATTCCCATGTGGACCTGAGCTAATACAGTTATTTTCATATAAACTAGCACCTAGACCTAGCTCTTTGATTGACGAAATATCGATGAGGAATACGAGGAAATCAGCCCTCATTGAAGTCTTATAATCCGTTTCTCCTTACCCACCTCGGTGGAGTAGTTGGCTAACACGCTAGTCTTGTTGAGCTCGACTGCTGAGGACAGGGAGATGAAGGTTCAAATCTCGGTCGGGTGAATTGGGGGTGGTTTTTCCTAAATGGTTTTCCACTCTCCCTCCCCGCAAATGTGAGTTCACTTCCTTTAATTCAACCTTCCCAATTACTAATTTATTAGCGTGATTAATACATAAAGCGTATAACCCGAACGGGTAGTGAGACGTGGTGCTAAAGAATAATATTATTTCTCCTTGCAAAGAAAATGCACCAAAAGACACAGTGTTAGTTGTAGATGGTAAGTACTTTCTTCATATATTATTTAGCCGAGACCAGCGACTTGCAGGATTAATTTCATTACATATTAATCTTATATGATGAAACATTTTAAGTGTTCATCAACAGTAGTGTTTGACGTGTATGAGGGTCCATCGAACATTAAAGTGGAGGAGCAGAAGCACCAGAGCAGCAAGAAAACCTCAGCAGATTTAACAATATATCTTTACATGGTTGTCACATCTTCTCAGGAAGATTTTCTAGCAAATTGCAAAAACAAATCACGTTTTATCAAAAACACCTAGCCTGTGGAATTGTGACATCTTGACCTAATTAGCAAGTGTAGATACAGATTTTATTATTGTTTTGACAGCCATTGAGTTATCAGCTGGGCAACACGTAACAGTTATTGAAACTTATACACACATCCTTACCGTGCTAGCTGTGGTGCGTGAACTTTCAAGAAGTAAGCTCTTTCTCTTATGTTCTGGAAAAACTGACAAACCTGAAAAAATTCACAATATCATGGATCTCCATGAAGCTTTTGGTCTTGTAGTATACTCCCTCCTGTTTACTCATGCAATGAAAGGTTGTGATAAGACATATTCCCTATTCAGAAAATGAAATTAATTGTATTTTGGCCTCCTCCAAAATGATAAAGAGTTGTCTAGAAAAATGCTAATATTCAATGATCCTTCTGCTACTTCTGATTAAGTATCTTAAGCGGGAGAATTGTTTATTTAGTTTATGTACATAAAAGAAAACTTCAACTCCCTAGACGAGCTGCGTTATAAAATATATGTTCAAACTGTAGCTCGTTAGTCTGTCACTGCTACTTTCAACATCGCCGTGCTTCCACCTTCCAGTGCTGCTGCCTGTCACCACTCACTTAAGAGTATATCAGCAGGTACAAGAATGGTTAGATAATCTGCTCACACCAATGGACTGGGGCTGGCAGCTTATTAAGAAGGTAAATATATTATTAAATTGAGTTTTTTTTAAATCTGTTTGATCTAACTTTATTTTTAATAGAATTAAATTTTCAGTAAAATTGTACAAATTGTGTTAATTTAACAAACCATCTACTTTCGCAATTTTTCCCTCTTACTCTTTATGCTCTTACAAATCTGCATGTGCTGTAGCATTATCTTCCTAGTTTTCTTGGCCAAGTATTGTTTGTATTGATTATAGGGGAACCAATAGTTTGTATCTAGCAATACAATGATAAATGCTCAAATCAGCAGCAAACAGCGACCTCAGCCATGCTGAAAACTAGTAGTCACTAAAGAATTGAACTTTAAATTTATTTACATAAGGCCTGCTTCTGAATGCTATTAATACTCAATAGTAGGAGCCAGATGTGCCTTTATGGCTGTTGTTTTATTTTTTATGGTAATTTTCACTTATTTACCACTGATTTACACGTTTTAATTACCTCCTTCATATAAACTCAGACTACTGTATTGTCACTGTGAACTTTGAACTCACTGTTTTAAGAAGTTAGGCCTACTATGGAGATCTTGTCCAACTTCTGCATTTGCATTGTATTTGATTTTATCCCTAGTCCATAGCCAACATTTTATCTTTTGTTTTTATATATTAGTGTTCTCTTTGGACTTGGAAGTAAAGAATAGAACATTTTTAAATTTGATTATGGAAGACTTTCTGTAAGAGACTGGGTCTTCTTCTTCGGTGTTGATCTAACATGGAACCAAATCTGTGGAGCTCCTAATTAAAATTATTTTAAAGTGAATTAAAGGTTGTAAATTAAAGTACAAGTAGCAAAAATGGAAAGCTAAGTGTGTGTGCCAAACTAGACTGTTTATTTTCGTTTAAATTGTGGAAGAATTTGCATTACTAAAGTGAAACAAATTTCTGGAGTTAGTGTTTCAATATGGACTAATTCATGGGTGAGGTCATGCCAACTCTTCAACTTTAAATATTTTTTTTTCCTCTCCTATCAATATCAGAATTCATTTACGAACTTTCAGAAAGACAGACTAATGCAGAGAATTAAGTAACATTTTATTTTATGTCTAATTATTAATTTTATGATTATATATTTTTTTCTCTTCTTTTTGGTTTCAACAATATTATTTTATACTTTTTAAAATTAGAACTATAACTATCCGGAATTCCACAAGTAGGATTGGGATGTGGTAAAAAGGAAACAACAATAAATCCACAAAAGTTCCAACAATTGTTGTTTTGTACATTTATTTTTATTGTAGTCTTAATTACATTTCATTTTATTGCAACAATCCATTTTTATCTAAATTGTTCATGTTTTATTTTAAGTATTCCCCAGTGGTCTCGAGTATTGAGAGTCGTCGTGCCACTGTCTGAATTAGCCGAGGTAAATGTTTTTTTCTTTTTGATTACTATATTTTTCTCCTAGATTCTAGGGGTGGCGCTCAACAAAAAAACAATTTTTATACATCTTGACATTAACTAACGTTATGTAAACAAGATTCAGAAGACACTGATATTAAACCAGAAAACTACATAAAATTTATATAACACACATTCTTCTCTTTAATTTTTCATTACAAGTTCTTACTGCTTTCTCTTCTAGAAACACCTGACTGTAGCCTGGCACCAGCCCAGCTTTTATTATAACTGCAAGACAATCGCCTTTTTCTATTTGATTTTAACAAACTTAAATCTAGTGTTCATGTATTCATGTTGTAAACTTAATATTTAATTCTGTTGTTATAATAAATCTATTTGCTATCTAAATTATTCAATCTATTTTATATCATGTCACCTTGTCTTAATTACATTCCCCTGGCTAGGGACTAAATGTAACACTATTAATATTTGCTGTCTTATATAATAGTGATTTGTTGTATACAGAATGAATCCCTAAAGGTACTCGTCCGAACACCGCGACAGAGACAGACGTGAGAGGGAGGTGTCTCCCATTCACAGCGACACCACTGGTTTAATGGTTTTGAATTGTATTCAGTCCACAGGGCGCGACAGTGTCTCGCAGCACAGACCTGTCGCGGTCGAGACAGCAGACACGACCGGTCTTGAATCAGTACTGTCTCGTGTCTCTCAGTATATTCGTAGGAAATCCACAAAGTGTAGGCCAGTTTGAACGATGTATTTTTTTACTGCAGAAGATGAAGTATTAATTAACTTTGTTTCACAAAATCCACCTATTTTTGATCCAAAAATAGAAACTTATAGGTATGTATTAGTGAAAGATAATATATGGAAAGAAATCGGGAATGTTTTAAAAAGAAACAGTAAGTATTTCTTTTAAGTATTAATTGTTTGTTTTTACAAAAATACAAAGATAAATATTTATTTAAAGTGTTATTTTTTGATGAGACATTTAGACAAGTTACTTTCGACTGAGGACATTATTTTGCCAAGATACTCGGCCATTATCACTAGAAAAATCAATTTTGAGCCAGTCTCTGATTTGTTAACCGTTAATATTTTCAAACCCACCGGTATGTGACAATTTTGTCGTACTTGTAGGATTACTCATTTCTTTAGCTTTGTAGAATTGAATGTTGTTTTCTTCGTGATAACCATCACGTAAAATGTTATGCAAACAACAGGCTGTAATTATCAAATCGTCACATGTTTCAAGAGAAATAGCAATTGGTGTATGAAATATTCTAAATACTTGACACAGTAAACCGAATGCATTTTCTGCTACTAGGCAATTAAAAATTTCCTTTTACCGATCTAGCTTTGCCACTTTTCTAAAATAAGGCTTCATCAAATAATTGCTGAGACTAAAAGCTTCACCACCAACAAAAAAATGTGGCAAAATTTGGCTTGTACCTGGTGGATATTTCGGTTGTGGAATATTAAAATTATTTTTAGCTATTTTCTTTCCAATCACTGATTTTTGGAATACGCCACTATATCCTTCTTTACCAGAAGATCCTATGTCAGCGGCGATAAATTTGCAGTTTACGTCCACAACTGCTAGCAATATTATTGAAAAATATTCTTTATAATTGAAGAATAGAGACCCACTGTTTTAGGGTGCTTTAATACGCACATGATTTCCATCAATACTCCCAACACAGTTTGGCATATTCCATTTTAGCCAAAATTCTTGCTCAATTCGCTCAAAATCACTTAGTGACGCAGGAGGAATGGCTATTGGCATAAGAGTCTTGCTTAGAGCTTCCAATACTTGTTTCACAATTCTTGAAATGTAACAATCTGATATACGATAAGCAAATGACAAAGATTAGTAGCTCTCGCCGGTACCTAAAAATCTGAAGAAAAAAAAGTAATAAAGTAGATATATACTAATACAAAATACATTAGGGTCCCGATTATTTGGGATACAGTGAAAATGAGCCTATCTTAGAAGATTTGTAAATGTAATTTTTAATATTTTGAAACATTTTAATTCTTTTTTTATTCTTACTATTTTTTATGTATGTCCGTAAAAGATTTTTAAATGCAATTTTGTGTGTAAACTAAACATTTCGTTTTGGCTCTTGTGTATGAAGCATTACTTCTGTGAAGTAATTTATTAAAATACGAGTAATTAATAAAAATTTGAATTAATTTTGATCACCTTAGATGTACTCAGTTTAAATTACCTCGAATAACTGGAACCTTACTATAAAGTTAAATTTTAAATTTATTGTATATTGACGTAATTTATTTTATTGTAGGTGATGACTGTAAAAAGCGGTGGAAGCACATCAAAGATTCATATAACCAATTTAAACGCAGAAATAAGTTAAGTACAGGATCTGCAGCTCCCGCTAAGAATTCTAAGTGGCAAATATATAAACAATTACAATTTTCGGAAAATGGGTCAAATGAAAGATTTGGAAATTCCTCTATTCCAAATTATTCCCCAAGTACATATTTAAGTTATTCACAAGTTTCAATCGAATATGATGCCAATCACTCAGAGCCAACTAACTATCACGACAGTAATTCACCGACACAGGAAATAAGAGAAGATACAAATAGTAACTCTGTATTACATGCCCTAAAAAAAGACGTCGTTGTAGAAAGGACGATCTTTTCTTGACGTATTTAAAAGAAAAAGATGAAAGTTGCCAAAAATTAATCTAAGATTTAACCGAAAAAAACGATGATGATTAGTTGTTTTCATTCACTCATCACATAAAAGATGTTATGAAGAAACTGCCTCCAGTTCATAAAATAAGGGCTAAACAAGAAATATTTAATATCATTACCAAATACGACATCTTGGCTGTGGAGACTAGTTCAGCTAGTTATATACCAAACTCTCCTGCAAGAACCAGTCCCTCGTACACCATTCTGTCTCCGTCAACATCTGAATCAAATTTGACAACTGTGCCTGAACCTGAACCCATTATCTCAGGGACTTATAAACCAAGTGACACGTTTTGCATTTATCCACTACTACAAAAAAATCAGGACTTCATACAAGATAATAATAAATATTATTGAATTTTAAAATTATTATTATAAATATATTGTATGTAAACATTTACCTCAAAGTTAAAAAAAAGTTTTTCCTCCGTTGATATAACTCTTTTGTAAGTTTTTGGCTCTAGTTCCTTATTGATTAAAGACAATACCAAATTAAATTGCGTTTTATTTAATCTACAGCATTTTATAAATGTTTTTTCATCACCCATTAAGTGGTTTTTAATCAACACACTGTAAATACCTTCCTCACATCTTGCTTTAAAAATTGGGTCTATTGGGCCTCTTGTGTTTAAATATATATAAAAAAAAGTGTTAGGTCATCATCTTCCTCTTCTTCTTGAAGAATTTTTACCAAAGCCTTTAAATTTGCCATTTTATCTCAATCAGTAAAACCCGACCAATTTTGAGACCACTTCACGGCACAATGCTTCGCAAAAATGTCGCTTGCTGCGAACGGATGGCAGAGTGTCGCTGTCGCATGTTGCTGTGGTGAACATTTTTTCTGTCTCAATCTCCCGTCGCTGTCGCGGTGTTCGGACAAGTATTTTAAGGAGACATTTCAACATTAAATTAAATTAAAAAAATCCCTAGAGACCCTAACTTCGCCAAGTCAACACTGGGCACTTTGAGTTAATTAAATATCTAATTATCAGTGAGTATTCTAGGAAAAGTGAAATTTTAGAAAACTATCTCCAGTATACTCTTAGCAAAATGTAAAATGGCATTTGAAATAAACATCACTTATTCAGTCAGTTATATATTTACCAAAGAGGATAGCCATATTCCTGACTAGTTTCCATCGTCTTTGGTGAAAATTATACATAAATGAGTATACAGATAAATAGAAGGGTATATATATTGATTAATTACTAAATAGATTGGCCAGTGGGCACCATGATCCAATGTCAGCCTGTGCATTACACCACAGTGACGACGTTTCAAAAATTTCAGTTTTATATATCTTGGACTCTAGTAGTCGGCCGACAATCAGTCAGAAGGGCAATGATATAGGAAAAAGTCTTAATATGAGCCACAACACAATACATGTTCAACATTGACAGTTAAAATAATGCTAACTTTTGTTTATCTGCAGTTATAATTGTTGAGGAATTTGACGTGTTTGTGGAAGATTTTTAGATTAAAACTTTATTGTCGCTACATTTTTCTTTCATTAAACAAAGCGTGGTAAGAGTGCAAGTTTAAAAATAGTAAACTGTGCTTTTTAACGACTATATAATCATTTTTAAACATTGTACTAATTCTTAAATGCATCCCAGTACAAAATTAATCGCGTATATTAAACGTGTATACAATATATAAATAAATGCTTAAACTCTCCCAATGTTGGAGTATTTTTTTGCCAAATTGTTTATAAGATAGAAGTGTCATAAGAAAGACAAAGGATGGGAAAGCTTCTAAGTGATATGGTAATTATTACTATTATTATTATTATTATTATAGTAGATTCAGTTTATGAATAATGGCAAATTTAGTTGGTATTTGATAAGATGGAAACAATATATTTAATCAGAAAATTAAAAACACATAACGAATTTCCTGGGATCAAATTAATGGTCTTGAATAGATTTTTAGCCAACCTATAGGCCTACATATCTATGATTATTGGTATGGTTTGAAAATTGATATATTTTATATAATATATTATATTGATGATATTTACTATGTTGATTTTGTAATACTTAAATTCACAAATATGGTTTACTGAATAGATGGTTTTATTTAAATGAATTCAAGTTTGTTTAAGTAAGTTTGAAGTAAGATATTTGTTATTAAAATCTACATATACAAGTGGGATATCATCATATTAATTAAGCTATAAATCTTTCTCAATAATAATAAAGCTTGTACTACATCTAGAAACTTATTTTAGAGAGTAAATTTAGTCTGTGGTGAGGTTTGGTGAAACACACTGCACTAGACATTATTAATGAAACCAGGCGATACTTCATATTAAATTATACACACACGCAACCATACAACATAAACCTTACTTCATTATATAAGATTTAACGTGGGAGACATTTCATTTATGGCCTATTTCCAACTTCTGTAACATTACCTTCAGAACGTTAAACAGTGACTAGTACAAGTAGCTCACCATTAAAACATTATTATACGGTAGATTAAATTTTTATAAAATATAAACTTTTTATTTAAGCTAAATCTTTTTATAAATCCTCCATTTTATATATTATATATTATTTTTAGAATATATAAATGCCACTTTTATATTAGTTTTACCCTATATTCACTCCAAAACGAAAGAAATTTACTTGTTTAAGCTATGGTGTTTATATAATTATAAATATAATATTTTAAAATAACAATTGTGTAATATATAGCATTATTTTATATTTAAATAAATGGTACAGTGCACCGCACGGACTTTCTCTCAATTCTTATCTTAAAATAAAAATATGTTTACTAAAATGCGTAAGATTTATGAACGGAATAATGTAAATTGTTGCATCAACACTCCACATATGAATACGAATAAAATAATATACACTGATATAAAAACATAGAGAAAGGAAGTGCACCTTTGTCCACCAAAGAGCATTTCAAACAATTTCATATTCCAAAGACCTTAATAAAATGAAATTTGAATAGTGTGCTGACAGCTTGGAAACTGGAATCAGCTTTACATAGTCCAATTTATGAAAATTGTATTTATTAAATATTAATAGAGGGAAGTAAATATAAATTTAAGGAATCAATAACTAATGAAAGTATGTGAAATTGTAATATTAAATTATTGTGAGTATTAGTTTTTTGACTATTTTTGGTTGCTTGTATAAAATTAAAATTAAATTAGTATGGAATAGTAAAACTTGAAAACAGGACAAAAGATTTGTTCTCTTATTTTAAGAATATCACAATCTAGATTTATGTATTTCCACATAATAAAGAAATCAGATAACCGGAAAACTAATTTATAAATTCGCAGTAAATTGGTTTATTGTCTGAAAAACTACTTTAGTAAATTCAAAATCTGTTTATTGTCATATTACTGAAAATAACTTATATCTGAGTATCGTTGTTTGTCGTTAACTCATCATATTTCAGAATGGATTTCAAACTATATTTGCTCATTAATTCCAACAAAAAATAATCTCTATGTCCTATAATTTTATAGTTAAAACCTTCTTATAGTATAACATCAAATTTGTCAGAAGGGATGATTTTTTTTTTAGAACAACGTCTTACTACCCGTTCGCTTTAGACGTTTAAGTACTAATTACTCTAATAGACTAGGAATTGGGAAGGTTTTTTTACTAATTTATTTAGCAGCGCGTCTTACTACCAATTCGGGGATTGGTAAGGTTAAATTTAGATTAAATGAATCCACATTTGTGTGGAGAGAGAGGGGAAAATAATTTAGGAAAAGCACCCCCGTCAATTCACCCCAACAAGATTTGAACATAGATCTCCCCATCTTTGGCAGTCAATAACAACACGAATATAACGCGTTAGCCACCTACGCCACCGAGGCGGGTAAAAATATAGAAATTAGTTTTATGTGACATTGTGCCCTACAATAAATATTATATTATACTTATATTTAGTTATATATAAATGCTTTTTTTATGCTTGCTTATACATAATAAACTATTGGTTTTATAAAAATATATCCCAGAGTACTACAACTTTCCTTGCTTGATATTTAAAATAGTTTCGGCTCTAAGCTGAGTTAGAGACAAACAAATAGACAAATAGATGGCATTGCGAAAACCACTTTTATGTTTCAGTGGGTGAACGTTAAAATATATCAAAATGTTGTGTTCAATTTTTTTTTTTTTTTAGTAATCCTAATACTTATCTCTCCAATGGGTCGAGAAAAAGTAAAAAGAGCATCATTACATTTTATCAATAAGCATAAGTCAAATACCACACACTTCTACAAAAACATTAAGAAAATAAGAACATCTGTGAATACCAAAATGCATAACAATAAATCTAATTTTCTTACTTGGATAATAAAAACTTGTAGATTTGTGAAACCAAATAATAAGTATATACATTGTTATAGAAACACTTCACCAAAGATCATAAATGAAATAATAGACAGTTAAGAACTAGTAACATTGTTACAGAAAAATTTAGAAAAAATAATTATCTCCATCCACTAAAGGGCATCTGATCCAATTAATTTAAAAGGCCTGAACAAAAGATTATATACATTTGCTTATAGCTCATAAACTACTAATTTTATGAAAATATATTTAAAAGAAAAGATTTTTATATTTAATAGTACTACAACTTTCCAAGGATAAGCTATTTAATATCTCAAATAGTTGCGGAGAAATGATGAAAATTGGAAAATTATATAACGTAAATCACCCTCAATTCATTTTCATGAGAACATGAGAGTTGCCATCTTGTTTACTAAGATAAACAATGTCCGGATATAAAATTTAATAAACATAAAGAGAGCAAATTTTGAGAAAATCGATTTTTTTCTCTCTCTGCTCTTCAGTAAACTACCCTTAATTTTTTGTTTGGATATATAATTCCAAAAGCTCCTTGGGGAAACCCTATGAAAATTCTATTTACCAAGTTTTAGCCCAATCGGTAAAATAGTTTAGGCTCTAGCCGGAGATGCAGACTGACTGACAGACAGACAGACGGCATTGCGAAAACAAAATTTTTGGACTCGAGATATCATGAAATGTCAACATTTATCAAAGCCTTAAATTTGATATTTTTGATGATCACAATACTTGCTCTACCTTCAAGCTAGCGAGAAAGTAAAAATATTTATATTGAGTCCCAAAGGGTCGTATTAAAATTTTGACTCCTTGTTAATATTTTCGACATTTTCTTAGGGGTCGTAAATCTTATTGTTATCGCATTGCTATTAAATTCCTCATTTCTAAATTTTCCCAATAAAATATATAAATATTGACCATTGATTCTTAAATGATAGATATAGATCATTGCTGTACAAAAATTTCCCCTAAGAGGTTTAAAGAAAGAGAACATAAACTTTTTGAGAGACTTTCCTACTCTATGGCATTAGAGAATTATTGCGTTAAAACTTAAATACATCTCTTTTCAACCAGATCTCACAATATTTTACATTATACTATTTCAATATTTAGCTAGTCCTTGGCTTGAAAACTGTAAATTCATGGCATTCCTGCCTCAGGACCTGTTTTCTTGAAAGGAAAGGTCACAAGTGACTCGTATCTGCAGGTCCTCATGAACTAAGGTGTTCTAGCGAAACAAATGAGCCTGAATTTCCATCATCTAGGCTTTCAACTATATAAAATACTGCTTATAACCTGAACAGGTAGTAAGACGCAATCCTAAAACAAAAAAAGGTGTGGGGGGGGGGACAGAATGGATCACTACTTTCGAGAATTTCATAACTGTTAAAATTGGGTTTGGGGAAAGTTTATTTTCTGGAGACTACTGAATTTCTTATGAAGATACTACTGAAAAGTCAAAGAAAAAACTTTTTATCAACTATTGACGGCTAGCTGACATCTATTTTTGACAAATATTGTCATGTAGCATGTAGGCTTGCGAGAGTAACACCTTAGACTATGATATTACTTATGCGGTTAAGTTAATTGCTACATGGTTTGTCTCTATCAAGTAGCAAGCAATAATAATTTTAAGTACCAGTTGGTCATAAAAAATATTTATAGCACGCCCTGAATAAAATGTTGGCAGAAGTTTTCCCCTCCTTAGTTAACACGATATTTTCTTGTATATGCGGTTGTGCTGCAGGGGCATAATCGAGATGCTCCATGGTCACCAAACTTCACCACTACTGTTTTTGAATTCCAGGAAATTCTCAAAGATAATAAAGTACACATCAGCAAACTAAATTATTTTATTGAATAAGAGTCTAATCAGACACCTTATCTCAGTCGGCAAGGTGTTTGTTTATTGAGCTAAGCGTCCCAGGTTCAATTTCCGGCATGGCCGAAAAATGTATCACTGGTGAAATGGTGGTTTACACTGACACAGTGATGAATTAACAGCCGGGGAGACATGATGCTATGCCTGTCCTAGTCTTAAGTTAGAATGCAAGGCATTTGAAGCTACGACAAGCCTAGCAAGCCTGTAGTGGAAAATGTATGGAGTTAATAAAAAAGGAACCCAAGCCACAAGCTGGAAACAGTAATGGATGTAAAGTAAATAAGAGTATATCATAACAGAAGAATGTAAAGATAGTGAAAGTTAGAAATACTTGTGCCAGAGTATTTACAAAAATTTTATAAGAAGACTTCCGGATTCTTTGAATGGAAATAGCTGCCAATTTGAACACATGCACAATAACTTTCCTCTGGTTTAAGAGCTTGTAAGAAGTGTTGTTTCTTTGGTTTTTATATTCATTGAGTCCTACCACTTATCAAAGATATCTGAATTTTCTTAAACTAATGAAATAAGGATGAAGAAAGTAGAATTTATGATAAATGTACCCACGTTTTTGAGAATAAAGAATGTGAAATTATTTAATCAAAACTAATTCAGTACACCCAGCAGGTGTTGAATACTCAATACAAACTTCCCTCCCACCAGTAGACCCCAATGAACGAGCTTAACGATTATTCCACGTGATTATTTTGACGTTGTTAAAGAATAATCAACCGTATACATCTACTTTAAAGTCAGTCATTAAACCGTATAAACAATTAAAATACAGACAAAAGAGTTTCATAAAAATGATATTTTTTTTATTTCTATCTATTTAGAACTTGGACGGCATTTAAAAAACAATAGTATATTATACTAATGTGATATTTATTTCATTCTTTTAATAAGTTTCAATTTAGATTTTAATTAAATCAAGTGTTAAACTAAAGCTTCTCTGATGAAGCTCATGTTTTAAAAATGTATTAATTGTAGCAAATAAAAATTGTAGGTAAATATTTGTATATGCTATATTTTATTTCTTTATGTTTTTTAAACACCTTATTTGAATTTCACCAACAAAACCTGTTGTTTTATAATCTGAATTAATTACCGAAATAGCACTTAAAATATCCATATTCTAGGTGAAACAAGTACAAGAGGGATATGGTCGGGGTTTAACATAATCACAAAAGTTACTGGATTATTTTTAATATTCTTTACACTCTTTATTTAAATCTACTCACACATGGCCCTCAACGGTGCTTAATATAATCGGATGATTTTAACACTCCCATGTAGTCCATTAGAAATAATTCGTATTGGTGAAATATAAGGGGAATGATCCAAGCCTTCCCATACTTATAATTTTCCCAAAATTAAGCTTTCCTTCTCGTTGAGTGTTTATACCCTAGAAGTGAAATAAATTTCAATAGGTAGATCATGGCATCATCAGAGAAGGACACCTAATACACACGATACATTAGTTTTGCGTGTTAGAGTCACTATTATATATTATTTTCGTTCTTTTGTACTATAATAATTATTATTTTCATACTAGCGGTGTTTTTTTTACTATGGTACTTGAATGTGTTCCAGTAAAGTGCCCATCTCACCCAGTGGCGTATGTTGGATTGTGAAGTATTAATGTTTTACAAATTACAAAGAGAAATTGGTAGATGTGGTGGGAGCTTAACCTTATGAAAGTTTTAGAAGATATAAAAGTGTTTTCATAATATTGGTGGTCTGGTAATGAAACAAGAGTAGGTATATTTTTAGTAAAACAAAATATATTTTGTTTGTGGCAAAAATAACATTAAAATATTTACAGTGATGAATTTACTTCCAGTCAAAGTTTAGGCTCATTATCAATTTTCACATTTGGTTAAGCACGATATCGTATTATTGCTACAAATCGTGCTTATTTAAAATGGGAACATGGTAGAAATAACATTATCTGAAAATTACTTAAGTTACTAAAAGTATTGTGATATATTCAAATGACATGCCATCCTGTCTATTTCTGCCACGGGAGAGATTCGCTTTTAAATCGCCGTTGAGGTGTCAAATGCTGCTATTAGATAACTTCTGCCAACTACTTAAGGCATACAAACTTCAAACAAATACACTGGTAGTTGCAAAGACCACAACTAAATATTCATATTAGAACTTCTACAAATCAAATATCCTTCAAATATAGTCGGAGAGACTAGACCGTAGGAAATATAGCTCGAATAAGGCGTATAACCAATATGAAGTGGAATTAAGACTGGTGAGTTATTATTTTTGTATTTAAAAAATACATCAGTATTAAACTTATATAATTTTAAAACTTAAAAATATGTTCATTGATCCCAATTACTCTTTTTTCAGATACATAATGTTTAGTGTGCCACTGTGTGTTAGTTGAAAGACATAATAATAATGAACTATCTTAGTTATTATACTAATGACTTGTATCATAACCATATTGTTTCACGCGCAGATGATAACTACGCACTACAAATCACATTATCTTTTTTTAGAGCTGACTGGTGACTGGTGTTACCAACCCAACATACCTTAACTTCCCTGGTACAGTATTATTAACACCTACCCCTTATTGATATCTTTTAGGTTTTACAATGCATTGTCCACTTCTGGTTACTACACATTTTGCATTACCGTTTACATCATTACTTTGTATTATCATTAGGTGTATTACTTCTGTTTTCATTGAAAGTTGTGTTATCCACAACAGGTTCATCTGCATTATGATGGGGTTCATAATAAGTTGTATTGTTAGTCTCATTTAAATTGTCATTAGAGCCATTTGTTGTATTTTGTAATTCACCCTGGTAATCAGTATGAATCTCCTGAGTTAGTCGAGGCTGAGGTTTAGATTGCCTCATATGTTTCGTATTTTGACGGCATACATTGCCCCGCTCGTCACTTATAATGTATGAGCGAGGAGCCTTGTGTTTATAAAAAATCAGGCCTGGCTCCCATATTTTAACTTTTTGTACAACAACTGTTTAGCCGTCTTTGAAATCAACAGGCTTACGAAGAGCTCTTTTGCCATAATGTGTTTTCACCTTACGTTGTTCAGCAACAAGTTGTTCACTCACCTCAGATAACGCCTTGGGGAGTAGATTTGCAGTGGAAACTGATATAAGTGTCCTTACCAGACGACTAATTATCAGTTGAGATGGTGAAAATTCGAGCTCTGAAAGAGTTATGTTGCGATATTCTAGAAGAACCAGCTAGTATTCCTTTCCTTCTTCCTTAATCTTTTTGATAATTCGCTTACCTATATCAACCCCTTTTCAGCTAATCCATTGGACTGTGGATAAATAGGGCTTGATGTTTCTAATTCAAAATCATGGTCCTGGGGAAAAGTACGACATTCATATGAATTAAATGGCACATTAAACGCAATTATCACCCTGGGAATTCCATGTGTGTTAAAAATTATTTTGAGAACATCTATTATGTCAGTAGATTGTTTAGTTGGCAATGGCACTATCTCTAGCCACTTAGAAAAATAGTCAACCACAATAAGATAGTACCGACCATCAAATTCAAGAACATCAGCACCAAGTTTTTCAAATGGTAGCTTAGGCACAGAGTGGGGCTCCCTCTTATTAGATACACGGAATTTTTCACACACCCTACAATTAGTTACATGGGTTTCTATATCACTAGATTCATCAGACCAAAAAAATAACTTTCTAGCTCTGGATTTAGTCATTTCCACACCGAAGTGGTCCTCATGAAATACTGTAAGCATTCTAATACTTAGTTTACTTGGCACAACAATTCTGTCATTTAAGAACAAATGTCCATCTTCCACATTAAGATCATTATGCAGGGGAACATAAAGGCGACATTGATCTGGAACATGGTCGCGTCATTGAGACCAACCTGCTTGAATAAAGTTCATGACAATATTAAGCAAAGGGTCTGCTAGAGTTTATGTTCTAAATTCTGTTTTATGGGCCTCACTCATCGGAATGTGCTTACTTACACTGTGTACTATTTCACTAAGTCCAGGGTCATCAGGACCATCACCAGGTATGTATGATCGTGACAGCCGATCTACTATATATATTATTTTCCGGGTATATACTGAACATTGAGATTATACTTCAGGAGCCTAAGATTCAGATTTGAAGGCGAGTAGACAATATTTTACCTACATTTTTATCCATGATAGTGTACCCTCCCTAAAGGAATAGAGAAGTTAACAAATACATAAAAGAAGAAATACAGTGAAAACAGGGTTTTATTGAAAAGTCATTAAAGTTTAAGATAAGACAATTAATACAAATGTTTTGTTCGTTATGTTTATGCAGATCTCTCCATCTGGTAATATGGGATGAAGCGTAATGAAAGTCAACAAGTTATTAATAAGTACATACTGACCAAAAACATAACGTTGGGTTAGATGGGTTGCGTGAGCTCAGCACAATGAGACGACTACTAAAAGCCAGGACTAATATATATGAGTTGCTAGCTTCAATGTAACTAATATTACAGGAGTAATTTAAGTCAACTATGTGTCAGCGTCAAGTTACAAGATGGCTGGTGACCATCCCGTAAAATCTAAGAAATCCCCAAACATATAGCAAGCTCCCACAGCGGGTGAGATATTAATTCAGTATCCGAATACATTTGAATTCTATCTCAATGAGCATAAGATTAAGCACACATATAAATAATTCTAGAACAGTGGCAATAAAGGCCAGGATTATTAGGTCCCATAATTATGGCAACTGATACTATGAGAACGTTAAATTCAATACAAGAAGGTGCCTATAATGCCCCTCTAAAATTGGGAACAATAAGTCCTAATTAGGTTATCCGTGCTACAGCCTTGGATATAGGTATCCACCCTCGCTATCAAAACTTAACATATGGGTAGACCTCATTATTCCAGAATAACTAATACCCCACATTAGAATACAGTCTTCAGGGAACCAAAAATAAACAACCCTTTAATTTCATTACCCACACTACACATAGTAATATGGAATAGACCAATATACTATAGTATAGGACACCATAAAGAAGTTCATCAGACCCAACTAGGTATTCAAATACTAACTGCCACTCTTGGCTAGTGAGTGGAGACTCTCCCTTCGCTATTAAACTCAGACTAATGGTACACAACAAATCTAAGTCTAATCAACTACTCTGTCTTATTAACAACTATTAATATGAAATTGGCTCTACCAAACATTTTCATAGTAGGGGCGGATAAGCCGCGTCCCATAAAAAAGTAACACATATTAGCACACTAGTAGGCTAAAACCCAGTATACTAAGGCGCGGCGGAGAAATTAGTGGAGGGGGTAATTACCTTGTAGATAAGGGGAGGTGCGCG
>CABEEJ010002267.1:24802-117267 GCA_901482245.1 Timema douglasi | reverse complement strand
AGATAAATCTGTGCCGGGATCGAGGATTGAACCCCGGCCGCCAGCACAGAAGTCTGACACCTTACCCCTAGACCGCCAGGTCACCCACTTTTACTAAAACCATTTTTGGTACTATGACTTAACCTTCAGTGCCAGGGCCTAGACAGCAAGTATACCACTCCCCACTCAACTCATCTACTTCCCCTATTTAACACTCTAATCTGTTACAAACACTAGAAGGAAATAAAATCAAAGAGAAGAAGAGTAAGTTACTAAGTTTTTGCATAAAAAACGTTTAGTAAGCTTTCTATTGAGAAAATATCTTTTTACAAAATAAAAATTACTTTGTTGCATTAGGGCCTACTAGCCTAGTTACATAAGACACTAACAAACATCAGCCATTAAAAATCTTGATTGGTTAGTTAGATAATTAGTTAAAATGTTTCACACAACTACTTTGCATGTAAATAACTAGTCTCTAAATGTCTTCAATCAGCCAAAATGATATTGTAATTGAATTTTATATACTTGAAGGGTTAGGTTAGGCTGGGATGATAATTTTGAAAAATGTAAACACATAAATGATTATTTAAATAAAAAAGATGTTTTAGTATATCATGACTGTATTGTTTAAAAACTTAGGTAGTTAATAATTGTGTTTAGGTTAAGAGGGTTAAATAAAGCTGTGCATGAAAGTTTTATCAATGTTTATTTACTAAAAGATACACAATCTGTTTTAGGTAACAGGAATAAAAAAATAAGGCTTATATTCCATGTGCAAGATTAGTGTTTACTACAGAAAAAGCCAGATGTTTATGGCATGGTTGCTGTTGACTTTTGGATCTCGTAATGTCCTGTTATATAGATGAGTGAAACAATATTATAAAAATTACTAATTACATAGTCTTAGTATATGGACGGCTGACTTTTTTTTATACATAAATGTATTTGGTAGAGTTTTTTTAAAGGCTGTGTAAACTTTATTGACCCTTTTTTTTATCCCCAAAACCCAAAGTGACCCCGGACATGTGATCACCTTAAAATAATATGAAATTGAAAACCACTTATAATATTATATCAGTGGGCAAGGCTTTTCGGAAAGTCAAGTATGTTAACCAAGTAGATTATCATGTAGTTCTGGTATTTCTGACAATAGATGACCACTAGATCCTTTGCCTAAGTCTATAGCCGAAATAAGAGGGGGCCCCTAAAGAGGTTTGAAACCCGGAATATTAGGAATAACCATACCTAAAGAGAAGTTATGTCATACATCATTAAGTAAAAATAGCACGAAAACAAAATTAAAATGAACATTAGGTCACAAAAACATACGGTTCTTTTTCCAAATCATCGCAAGAGTCGGTACCACAATCAGTAGAAACAGATTCCATGTTAATTTTTTTTTCTAATTGTGTGTTATTGTGTTGACCATTGCTCATTTGATATTAAAATTCTTTTTATCCAGCTATGAGTTATTCCGTTTTCTATGCCAGCTTATGGTGAAAAGCAATAATCAAAAGTCGACTTTATAATATCTCGATATTAGAATGGTAAAATCATTGATCCCTGTTGTGAGTGTTAAGACTCTGCCCACTGCCCAAAGAATATTTAGTCTCTGCCTACCCTACTTGACGGTGTGTTGAGCTTTCAGCTCTCAAAATAGATGGCGTTGCTAATGTTATACAAACTGGTGGATTCCAGCCATCAGGTTGGCAGAATAACAGGTTTGTTTACAAATGGAAGGCTGGCTGACTGGTAATCAGCCGAGGCCGCAAGCAGACTTTTCCAAGAACTGATAGAGATAAGAGGTGTATTGCAGGACTGTAAAGTGTTTAGGTGACTAAGTTGGACTAAATGTGGCGAGATAAAACGTCAAAATACAATCATACTCTCGAGCAGAAAAATTAGCTTATTCATTACATAGTTCTAGTATATGGACGGCTGACTTTTTTTTGTTTACGTGTTTTTTTTAAATATAAATATATTTGGTAGAGTTTTTTTAAAGGCTGTGTAAATTTTATTGACCCTTTTTTTTATCCCCAAAACCCAAAGTGACCCCGGAAATGTGATCACCTTAAAATAATATGAAATTGAAAACCACTTATAATACTATATCAGTGGGAAAGGCTTTTCGGAAAGTCAAGTATGTTAAACAAATAGATTATTCCAGTCAGCTAGACGCTTCTCTCTGGGGGTTCAAATCCCGGATGAGGGTATTTCGGGGAAATCTTATTCAAACTACTCTCCCATGCAAATGTGGGTACATTTCTTAAGTTAATTCTGGCTGTTTAGGTATGACCTAATTATGTGTTAGGGATGAATACGTTTCAATTTAGAGGATGTATACCCGCATTCACGTGGAGAGAGAGTGGGAAAATATTTTGGAAATATCACACAATCATGAGTGAGTCACGACCTCCCAGTCATCGGCAGACTAGTCTATTGCGAGAGTGACGCCTTAGACCATGTGGCCACCAAAGTGGGATATTACCAAGCCTAATGTCTAAAAATAACTAAACGATTATAATAACATGACTTACCAAATATTTAAAAGTTACGTAAGCTAGAAATATGAGAGGGAGCTTTCGTGAGGTAGGGAGGATCTAACATCATGTAAAAAAGTCTTACGTAATTTAAGGAGGGCCCCCTTTATATACAAACTATGGGCCATAGATATAAGGCTTAATATCTTGGTAGTATTATTGAGCAGAGTAGAAACGAGCTCAAGTCATTGCTTTATAAATAACTTTTTTTTTTTAAGTCTTGAACTATTTTTTTCAAATTAATATCTGGGGAGGGTAGTAATAAATAATACTGTATACTTATTTTTCAGAGAAAAAATTATTTAAGGTAAAATTAGAGATAACTCATTTTTGAAAATTTTGTCACTAACTATAATAACCTATAAGAGAGAGTATGTAGCTTACGATTTTGTCGTAACATTTATTTGCGTTTATTAGCAGGCAGGTAAAATAAAAATTAACTCAAATTTAATGTGCTAAATTTAGCCATTGTGCTTTCATTAATTTTTAAACTTTAAAGGCTAAATAGGCAATAAAATATTTAAAAAGCAGTTTCATTTCGGAGACTAAAACAATTTTGAGTATGAATATATGTTATTTTTAATACTGATATCACCACGTCATATTACCTGTTCATGTCATACGCATATATGATAATCTAATTGGGTAATAATGAGGAAGGAAGCATTTGAGAGGTTATCTACCAGCATTTTTATGTAAGTAGATGGGGAAACAATTTAGGAAAAACTACCCTCAGTAGACCCGACCAGGATTTGAACCCCAAGCGCTCCGCTATCAGCAGGCCAATTTAACCACTCAGCCACTGAAGTGGGTATCTGTTATTTAATGTGGTGTTCACAGTTTTCAAACATTTATAGGATTTACACAATTTTCCAGAAATAGATTTTGTTTTAAAATGATTTTTCATCCTTTTGGTAGATTTTAACTTTAGTAATATCTCCATGGTATCAGCCTGCAAGCAGGCTACACCAATCGAGAGGCTGCAGTATGTTGGCGAAGATAGTGCCAACATTTTCGGGCTGAGGGTGCCATGTGGTCAGCACAACGAGCCCCCCAGACTTCTATCTCAGTTTTCTAGATTGAAGCGCTACTTATTCATTCAAGTAGCTCCTCATTTGTCCTCACGAGGTTGATTTTGGTTCCGTTTCAGACCCATTGCTTCGCAGACAGAATTAGAAGCACTGGGGGTCAAACCCGGGACTTTAGGATCTGAAGCCAGTAAATCTGACCACTATACCACAGAGGCGGTCGGGTATCAACTACTTACTTACTTTGTGGCATAGGGAACACAAAATTCATCAACTTTAATGGTTTTAAATATCTTTTACTTATCATCGGCTCCATGTCTTGTTCAATATTGCTAAAGCGCTATGAATGAGCACTGAGTGCGTAAATTAATAAGATCTAGTAACTTTGCTAGTTCGATTCCATGTAAGGTTGAAATTACTTAGTACTAGCGTGATACGAACTCGGCCAAGGCACATAAGATTTTGAACATACTATAAAAGCGTTACAGAGTGTTAGTAACCTTTACTTTCATCTAAGAGCTTTTTTTTTTTAAAAAAAAAGTACTTGAAACATAATAATAATCGCTACAGTGTTTTATATATAAATATTTATTTGTATCTTAGTTTTGATACTATTTCTACTGTTAATAAAATAGTATGGCTACTCATCCGTTGTACTTGAATTAGTAGATACAGATAGTCTAAACGCCAGTAGTATCCATACCATTAAAAAAACTTACCCTTTATGATAAACAGTTAAATAATTATATCTTTGAGTTTCTTTGTGCGCCCTTTCTTCCATCGAAGCATGCTTCCCAAACTTGTTGTTCACAAAGATATAAAATTATATTGTGTAAAAACTTCTCCACCTCCAAATTTATACAATCCATTGGCTCTTGTTCGAAAGCAAAGAAAGGTCACATATTGTTAATTATATAAAAAGTAATCACCGTGGGTACTTTTTGTTCGATATTCGATACATTTCTTCCGAAATGAGCGCACAAACTGCGAGAATGCAACAGATTCAAATTTAAAGTAATCACATATAACAAGCTAATAAAATAAAATTAACATGTTCACACGTTGACTACCAAAAACTTCGTTCATTAATTGTGTGTAATAGTGTGGGTCAGGTCAAACTTGATAACGAGGCTATTAAAAAAGAAGTGCGTGTGCTTGCGGAGCGTAATGAAGAGCTTGACCAGTATATGAGACTCAATAATGGCCTGATTGATGGGATCCCGACACTGGAAAAAGAAAATGTGAGAGATATAGTGCTTAAGATTGTTGAAAAAATAGGTGTAAACATAACAGCAAGTGACAATGATATTGCTCACCGGCTTCCACAATGGAAAGAGGGAAAACCGCCGAATATAATAGTAAATTTTGTTAGGCGAACAATTAAGATAGATTTCATGAGATAAAAGGCTAAGTTGAGGAACACTAATTCAGTTTATTTTGTGGATGCACCGACTCATAACTTCTATCTGAATGATCATCTAACAGCTAGTAACAGAAAGAAGTTTGCCGAATCAAGAAAACCAATGGATGATGATAAATTTGCATTTGTCTGGGTCAAGAATGGTCATATTTACATACAAGAAGAGGAAGGGAAACCAGCTGTTCTGTAGAATGAAGAAAAAAGTGGAAAGTAAATAGAATTGAGAGCGCAAACGGTTTTATCGTGTTTAAAAAAAGATGTTAATGGTTGTTTTTAAATTTACCAAGCTTAGTGTATTTTTTGCAAAAAGTTTTATGGAGTGTTTATTATTTTCAGTCTATAAGAAATTCTTCTTTTTTTACTACACTTTTTATGTGCTCCACTTGTGGTTTTGTCTCATCCGTCCCTGGGTATGTACCTTTGTGTTTTACTGTTGTTTTCTTTGCTTTAGTCTAAGAAACCGTCTAATTGGTAAATGTGACTGTCTATTTCTCTATATTATTTTATACACAGAGATAAGTTCTGTTTTTTACTAATATGGTAATAATAGGCCTAGTAGGTTTGATAAGCAACATTTGTTTCTATTAATAAATTAGTATGGGCCCTTTTTATTCTTTTATTGGTTTAAATTATCACAAACAACGATAAAAATGAGATGTTAGATAATTTGACTCAATTTGTTAGTTGTTTTCCCAAACCCAAACTAAATATATTTTAATTAAACATCAGAAGTCTTACAAATAAGTTGGATGAACTACAGGTGATAATAAGTACTCTGCCTTTACAACAGGATTTAATTAGACTTAGAAACGTGGCTTAAACCGTATGAAACTAACTGTTATAATATTAATGGATACACAGGAACCTTTGCCTGTAGGAATGAAAGGCAGGGTGTGCGTGTGTGTGTGTGTGTGTGTGTGTGTATACTGCAAATAACCTGAATTTCAATGTTATGGAACTGTATGAAAGTAGTTTTTATTTTCTGAGAATCGAAATAGACTCATTAAGCCCACCCCTACAAATCAGTGTTATATATAGGCCTCCAAATATTCCTCTTAATAACTTCCTAACATATTTTGAAAACATTCTAAACAATTTGGCAGGGAAAAAAATGCATAATCATAGGGGACACAAACATTAATACAATGAATGATACAGTATTTAATAATCTGCTAAAAAGCTATGGCTTTGACATTTGCAATGCGCTAGCAACTAGAATAACTAACAACAATGAAAGTACACTGGACCAAATTATTTCAAATGTAGGTGGCCAGGCTCTGTGGGTTTCAAACATTAACAACAGTTTAAGTGATCACAACATTCTAATAGTGGAATTGGAATCAAATTATATCACGGTGGAGAGGAAAAACGACACTGAAATCAATGTTTAATTGATCACAATATCTTAGAACTTAAGATTAATGAATCTCTGGGACAAATTAACACCAGCATAAATACAAATATTTTTTTTTAGGATCTCATTACGATAGTTTAAAATGCTTTGTTGTTTGCTGAAAGAAGGGGAGGTCAATTAATTACAAATAGTGTTCGCTATTCGCCTAGGTGTGGTTGGGTGAACAGTGAGCTGTTGGAAATGCTTGAATTACGTGACAAATCACATAAATTAGTTAACTTTAACCCAGAAAATACAAACTATAAGAGTGATTATATTTTAGCTAGGAATAATGTAACAGCACTTAAGAGAAGGTTGATGAAAAATTATTTTTTAAGAAAGTTTATAAGCAGTAGTAATAATCTTAAACAATTGTGGCAGGACATAAATAAATCTCTTAATAAAAACTGTAAAGTTAATAATAAAATATAAAAATGGATATTTATGTAAAAGGAATATAATACAACTCCTGAATTGGCAGATATTTAAATATTTAAAAAAAAATATATGACACAATCTTGCAATGCATATTCCTGTATATCCTGATGATAAGTGGACATATTACACTACCACTATGAATGGCACATTTTTAATTTTCTTAACAGATGTAATGGAAGTAAAAATTATGATAGATCTTAGTAACTCAAAAAGTCTGTCTTTTGATAAATGTTCTAATAAACTAATAAAACACTGCTCAATTTTTTTTGCAGAGTATATATCTGTTCTATTTAATAAATCTATAACAGAATGTCAATTTCCGGAACAGCTGAAAATATCAAAAGTTATTCCCGTATATAAGGGTGGCGCTTTAAAAAGTGATTAATGAAACTAAAGGCCCATCTCACTTATATCCTCCATATCAAAAAATATTAGAAAAAATAATGAAAGTTAGATTACTTAAGGTTTTAGACAAAATACATTTTTTCAAACATCCCCAATATGGATTTAGGGGAAAATCTGATACACTAGTGGCAACTTTTGAATTGATTGACAAAATACAAAATAATACATTTGATGACAATACTAAGCTATCTGGAGCTTTATTTATTGATTTAAAAAAGGCATTTGACACTGTCAATCATGAAATTCTATTATACAAGCTGTCTAAAATAGGAATAAGAGGAGCAACTCTTGAGTGATTTAAGAGCTATATTAAGAACATAAAACAATACACTTACATAAGCAATCACGAAAGCACTGTGCGTGGTGTCACGTGTGGGGTCCCTCAAGGTTCGGTAATTGGACGTGTATTTTTTCTTATTTATGTTAACGACATTTTCCAGGTAAAGTTTCAAGACCATTTACAACTAACTATATGCAGATGACACAAGTTTATTTTACATTGGACAATATTTTAAAACTATAGCAGAGAATATTCTCACAGACCTAAAATTGTTATACCATTGGTTAATAAACGGTCGCTAAATCTTGTAAAGTCTAACTACATTATTTTTACTAGACCGAGAAACAAAGATAGAAAGAATATGGATAATTACCAGATAGGCTTTGGGAATAACGTTTTGAAACAAGCAAGGAAAGCAAAATATCTCGGTCTGATCATTGACAGCTTACTATCTTGAAGCTCACATATTAATTATGTCACAAAAAAAAAAACTAGGGGTCCCTTGGGGTGCTAAAAAAACTCTCCTACAAATTCACTCGAAAAGTATTAAAGCCCATCTACTTTGCTCTGGTTAGCTCGCATTTGTCCTACTTAAATGTAATCTGGGGTAAAACTTTTAAAAGTAATTTAATACCACTAATAAGACTTCAAAACACAGAATTAAAAATATCTTTCGGCTTCCCAGCGGTGAGGACGGTGACATTAAGCTTAAAAGGTTGGGTATTTTGAAATTAACTGAAGCTACTTTTTTGGATACGGTTGTAATGGCATATAAACTTGAAAACAGCCTAAATATTAGTAACCTAAAAGGGGAATTACTCTACAAGAAGTCGGAATAATTATTTCCACAACAGAGTAAACACCACTACTTTTAGACTCTACTCAATAAAGATTAAGTGACTAAAATCTTTCAATAAAATGCCACAAGAAATAAATATGAAAAAACTTATTTAAAAAAAGGAAGTTGAAAGATAAAATAATTTTGACCAGGTGATTGGTGGGTGAAACGTTATCTGTAATTTCGCAGAAACCGATATTATAATTGGAGCAGAATGTGTATGTATACCGTGTGTATGTGTTTGTATACTGTATTTTGTTTCGCATACTCTTATGTTTAATTGCAGTTTTACTATCATTGGGCTGAATACATCTAAAATAATGTGGTCGGGTGAGGACAAATAATTTATACCCTGTAATAGACCTTACTTTTCTAAATTTATGTAACAAGTTAGTGAATGAGCCACGCCTACATTAGGATGTTTATATGCATAAGAGCCGATTTTGGTTCTTTTTGTAAACAATTTCTGAATAAAGAAAATAAAAGATGATTGTTTTAATAATATAAGCAAATGTCACCTACATACATCCATACAGTTTCGCCAACAGTTAAAACATTCGAATTCAACTTATACTATATCTGGAAGAAGTTGTAGGAAAAGCACATTCTTCTTTAGCTTGGCAAGGTTACATAAATAGGAGTAGGTAGAGGCAGCAAAGTCGTTTGTAGTGTGAAAAAAATATATATTAAAAAAAAGTGTTGCCTCTACAATTTGTTAGTTGTGGTTAAAGCTCCACTTAATACTTAGAAATGAAATTTGCGTATACATAGTCCGTAACCGTTATCACTTGCGACGTGAACATGCCGACCAAAGATAAATTTGGAAACAAAGTTCAATTAAACGCTTTGAAAGGAATTTTCTAGAGCTAGGCACAAGCATACGATATCACAGCTTTACAATTATTATCAATAGTAACTACACACCATATTTTAATAAAACCTCAAGGTGTCCACTCTAAGTAGCTTTGTGTAAATTATTTTTATAGATCAAGCATAAAATAGGAGCGACGATTACACCTCGAGAAACTCCACACATTATATGCTTATAGCCACTAAATAATTTTGAGTATTGCTTATTTTCAATCCCGACGCGTTGATATCTAAAACGTGAGTAGTTTTTGAACCATGTTAACGTGGACTTTGTTTGGATATAATTTAAAAACCTGTGAAACGTCAATAAATGGCACTTATAGGTAGATTTATTGTTAAATAATGGCCACCAATTTTATGTTACAAGTTTCAACGATCTCCATAAAATATGATTCCAAGAATGCGGTGCTGATAAATTGTTTGTAACGAAAACAGTTGCTTTCTGATTTCTTTATATGAACCATATTACTTGGATTCCTCTTTAATATTTCTTAAACGAACGGTAAATCAACATTTGATTGACAACCTTAGGCTTCCCGCTATTTTCGTATGTTGGTACTTGGTAGAAGGTGCTCAAGTTTTTAGAGTCTTAAATTTGTACTCTTCAGTTGTCATATAATTGCAATATCATTTATTTATTTAACAAGTTTTATTGACAATTTTGATTATTTGGATAATTGGTATGTTATTGCTTACACTTATTTATCATTTGCATGGATTTTAATTTAGTTTCATTCTAAAACTTCATTCATAATGGCGCAGGGTTCAGAGCCATTAAAACAAAATGAAGTATTTTATTTCTTAACCTTGAATAATTAATAAAATGCTGTAAATAACAAATGCATTATAAACCCGGAGTGCATTTTATATTTTTAGCATAATTTTATCATATTATGCATCTTATTCTTGTTTAAAATTCGAACGATATATTTTATGTGCTTTATCTAAGATATGCTACCCTAGATAGACTGTGGTATTCCAATTTGTTTCAAAATGTAACAATTAGTCCTAACCCTGCCTAGTTTTTGAGTTATGTCTTCATTTGTGAATGGATTCTCTGGCTAGGTGCGTGTATTAAACGACGGAATCTTAAATTACTTTTTATGATCCAACAAGCAAATTGGTCATAGGTTTATGACTAATTTGCTTTGTGGCTTATAAAGGGTAATTAAGATTTCAGCGTTTTGAACACGTAGATACCAACCATACTGCCATAGGACTACCAAAATATTAACACCTTCTGAAATATATTTTATGATGTTTCTTTCTTTCTTTAATAATCCCAAAAGTTGTTTTATTATTTACAATACCTTTCAGACATCAATTTATTAGGCATTAGGCCTAAATAAAATTATAGCATTGTTAATATTTTTTCCAGGTTAGGCCCATATAAAGGTATTTAATACACAATACTAGGGATAACATTGCAACCTAACAAAACCTTACCTTCCATGTGATGGTGACAAAAGCTTTAACTATTCTTTTCAAATCAAATAAGGAAAGCTATTATTTATGATTTTTTTAGTGAGCCGATAATTTCCGCATGTCCATCATAGACTGCCTTAAAAAAATGAGTGAAGTATTTTGGGCACGGGACGAATCCTGGATAGCTCAGTGGTAAGAGCATTGGCGTACTGAGCCAAAGGTCCCGGGTTCGATTCCCGCGTCCAGTGTCATTTTTCAATTTTCAGAATATATTATTTTCCCCTAAAATATGGTACTGTATTCATGAACACAGCATCCTATTCAGAAACATACCACTCACTTCCATTCCTTTTCATTAAAAATATAAAAAAACAAAACAGCTTAATTCAATATTACCTATTCCAACTAACTTAAAGGGTTAATCTCTACAGATAGAAACTTTGGGAATATAACATTTGAAAGGAATTAAAATATTTTGTATATTTTTCTATTTCGTACAAATAGAATTGCTTACATACTATTAATATAGTAACACATGCAATTAATTATTTAAAAATAATATTTATAAAGTGTTTCTTGAATGTTATTATTGCCATGGGAATACTCATCTTTAGATTAAATAAGCCTAATGAGCACATTGTTAAATGTTCAAAATATTTCAAATTTGCTTGTGTCAAATATAACCTTTGTCAGCCTATTAATGATATTTTAAGTTTAACTATATCTAGCTTAAATCTAGGCCCTAATAGATCAACTATGTAATGATGATGATGTAGAATACAAAATATTATTTGAGTAAACCACTTTATTAAATAGGCCACTGCATGTAGCTCATAACAATACACAGAAAGTATGTAGCTCACAACAATACACAGAAAGTATGTAGCTCACAACAATACACAGAAAGTATGTAGCTCACAACAATACACAGAAGTATGTAGCTCACAACAATACACAGAAATTAAATTCTTTCAGAATTTCCAACACAATAGCTCTCCCAAACCTAAAATACCCTAAATTATTTTCATTACAGCCTAATCATGCATTGTTGAAGTCTACAAAAGACCAGGTGAATGGTGCTTAAACCAAAGGGTAGTTTTTGTACATTTATATATCAAACATTAGATATTGATTGAATAAGTAATATATACCCGCCTCAGTGGCATAGTTAGCTAACACACTATTTTCATGTTGAGCTAGACTGCCCAGACCGAGGATATCGAGGTTCGAATCTCGGTCGGGTGAGCTGGAGAGGGGGGGGGGGGCTTCCTAAATGGTTTTCCACTCTCCCTCCACCCAAATACTGGTTCACTTCCTCTTATTTTAACCTTCCCAATTCCTAATCCATTAATGTAATTAGTACATAAGAGTAAGCCCCCGAACAGATAGGAAGACATGGTGCTAAATTAATAAGAGAAATAAAAAGAATAAGTAATATTTTTAAAATTCAATTGTAATGTCACTATGATCACATATAATCCTATTTTTATATATTTTAAAACTCCGATTTCTTATTCAATTTTATATTTTGTAGCGGGGACAGCCAGGGAAATGACATTTTAAAGGTGCCTTAGACTATTTGTATTTGTTATAAATATGGTAGGGCTTAAATATTTTTATTCCAAATTTGATTCATGAAGTCCAAGCAAATGCAAATTAAACTTTGAATAAATTGAGCTAAAGAGACTATTTTTTTTTCTCCTACAATTTGAGAAAATCCCAACATCTTCCCTGTTTGTGGAGAATGGCCCATTTATTGACACATGGTAGGTAAAGTTAGGTTGAGATAGTTTATAGCATGCCTAATGAAGATACAGGGTGTCTACTGGGTCACCAACATCACGAAAGTCACGAAAAAGTTACTAATTTCAAAAGAGGTCATAAAAGTCTCAAATTTTCAATATATTTATAATAAAGTCACAAAAATATCTTTGTGTGAATTTCCCGGGCATTGTAACAATGTGAATGCGTTGAATGTCGAGCCATCCACTACTTATGATTCTATGCGCAAGCCGTCTGATTGTTTTCACCGAGACACCATCTATTTAAAGTTTAATGTTGAAGTAGGTGACCTGGCGGTCTAGGGGTAAGGTGTCAGACTTCTGTGCTGGCGGCCGGGGTTCAATCCTCGGTCCCGGCAAAGATTTATTTGATTNGCACAGATTTATCTGATTGCCAAACCCTTCCTTCACCTCTGACAAGACATCTTGTGAATGTGGGGAATGCCAGGCCTCCACCGTGGTTCGGATTCCACGTTAAACTGTAGGTCCTCCATTTCATCTCACAATCACCCTACCATTACACATTAGCGTAAGTGCGTATAACCCGAACGGGTAGTAAGACGCGGTGCTAATAATAATAATAATAATTTAATGTTGAATGCGAGTGCATTATGCCTATATATGCATTGTATAATGTTCAACCGTTTAACGAAGGAATTTTTTTGGTCATAAAAGGTCACCAAAAAGTCCCAATTTCTGTTTTTCCAACTCGGTAGACACCCTGAGAAATATTAATTATTGCGCACTATGCTTGCTACACTATCAGATCAACACAACTTGGCCAAGCACTATTCTTGACTTAGGTGAGTACATATTTAATTCTCTAATACCAACATTCTAGTGACAATTTTAAAATTGTTGTAATTTAATTTACTAAATTATGGCTGTGTGTATTAAAAATAAGTAACTAATTTTTTCTAGTTATTAAGACAAGGAAAATCAAATCTTTCTAGTTACTGTACAATAAGATGTGTACTATTCCCCTAATATGTTTTAATTTTAATTACAGTGAAACCTGCATTAAACAGACCCTTTAGTAAATAAAAATTTGTCTCAAAACGGAAATTAAAATAAATTTTTAAACGAAAAATTTCCAATGTTTCGTACTGCATTGTTAAAGAAAAAAAATTTAGGTACTCTACACATTCTACAGAATTTTGTTTTCTCTAACTCTTTTCATTATTTTAAAAGGCTATTTCATGTCTCTTTCATAGTTCTTTTGTTACCTTGCTTACAAAATTTTATATTCTTATTGCCTCTTGATTGTTATCTTTTCCTTTTCTTCCCAGTTTCCGGCTAATAACTTGTCACACACCTTTGGAATTTAGCATTTAATGGTACGGCACTGTATTGAAATTCATTTTTAAGCCCCTTCTGGAAATTTTACACAATAAGGATAAATTATAGTGTGAATAAATAAATGAGTAGGGCCTAACTTATTGTATTTTATCTCATTTATGTGCATGTTCCTGGTTTAATTTTCATACACATCTTCATTAAACAGAAAACTTGGTTTTAAGGTAGAAATATCCTGAACTTGCTATTCCGGTTAGATCAGGTTTCACTGTATTTACTTTAATTAGGCCCTACACTATTGAAGTACCAAAGATCACACACATTCTCTTTAGTAATTCTACTTCTAAACAAATTGTTGCTTACAGTAGCCCCATGGCTTCTTTGGTGCTGACAGACAGCTGACTTCTGACAGTCATCATGTAGGTTTGTAACTAAATTTTGAATGTCAGAAGTGACAGCTGCTAAACACATGTTTTTACAGATCATATGGTTCGGCGTAGGGATACATAATTTGGTCTGGTAACTTTTCAAAGCTGTCACTCAGCACCAAAGAAGCCATGGGGCTACTGTAGTTAGGAATGACTATGTTTAGTGTTAACACTAGTATTGTAGCCATGTTTCAAATGCTGGATTATAAAAACGTGTGATTTATGTGATAACTAGATGATTTGTTAAACATTTTAGGTATTTCATTTCCTTTAATTACGGCGTGGTCCAAGAGCATGGAAATCTGGGTAGTTGTCTTAGTACATTTTATTTATAAAACTAGATACAAGGTTGATACATACATTAGATACAGAAAGGTGTAGATGATAGAAATAAGTAATGTATGGTTCATCTTCACTCATCACTCTTCCATTCCAGGAACTCTTTGAGTGTAGAACGGGTGTTCCAGAAGTCATTCTGTTATTGCAGTCGGTCTTGAGATAGTCCGGGAGAAAGTTGAAATAGTCTGCTGCTCTTTACGATGGCTTTCTTTTTATACAAACTAAGGAGGGGGTGGGGTGTCAGGGAAAAGTTATGCTTATTTTGTGTGTTATAGTGGTGCAGGTATTCGTGTCTAGGTTGGCCAGGTACCTACAATGGAAACAATTCTACACTTCTTTCTGAAACAAAGTTAAACTAAGCTAACTAATAGTAGCCCTAAATGCATATAAGTATTGTTAATTTTTCTTTGGTTGTGGTTGTGTGACTTGTGAATGACTATTTGTTGAAAGATTCATCATTTTAACACATGTGCCATATCACATAGGAACCCTTTCGAACTGGAACTTTGTTTTAGGTCATTGATATTATCCTTAAAGTCTACTATTAATGCTCGGTAGATGTTCCAAACAGATTTAACTATGAACCAAACGCCTCACTTCTGGTATTTGGCCAATTCTATTGAGTGAACTCCCAAGTATTTATGCCACAGCTAGAAATTCAAATTGTGCTCTTAGGAGGAGACAGACTTAATAATACATATAGACTTAATTAGTTTATAAAGGATTTTAAATTATTTGTTGTTTTAATATGATCATTGGTGTATATGATTGCTAGTTCCGATACATGATTCAAACGGTGTCAAAGTAAAATGCTAGGAAATTTCTCACAAATCATTGTTGCTACTCCTGAACACCTGCCTCAACAACACATTATACCATAATATGTAAAACAAATTAGATATATTTAAAAAAAATTCTTCAGTAAGTTCATGTGATTGAAGAAACAATACGAGGGATTTTTTAAAATTGTTTGTGCTCTTTAATATCTTATATTGATCAATTTGAGAAAAATATTTCATTGCTATATTTATTATAGTACTTATGTAAATAATGAGGGTAGAGAATTAATTTAAACTTGTGGACTCATCAATCATTAGTGATAATTTCCTCTCTTCACCTATTATTTTGACTATTTTCTCTTCATTTACTATTTCGACTATAATTTACTCTCTGAATGGATGTTTTACATAATCACTAATTTGTGTCTTGCTCTATAACAAGAATGGAGTGTGTTATCAATATCTAAACCATTCTTTTTTGGGTTCCCATTCTTGGGATTTAGTCAGAATATGGAGTATCACTCTTTGCCAAGTAGTAAACTGTCTAAAAGACTTTTTAATGGTTTTAACTTATTGAAAATTAATCTTTGATCTTGTTTGTGTTTCCAAATTGTGTTCTTGTGCATTAGATAATTTTCTACATTCTTTGTTATAATCCTGTAAGTTTTTTTGTGAAAACATATTTTTGTTCTAAAGACTTCAATTGCTACCTTTCCGTACCGTTGTAAGTGTTCAAACAATGCATCCTCACAGAGCTCAAACTAAGGACTTGTTTCTTGTACACTCTTATAATATTAACAGAAAAGCAGACATTACATCATATTTAGCACCGCGTCTTACTACCCTTTGGGGTTATACACTTTAAGTACTAATTACTCTAATCGATTAGGACTTGGGAAGGTTGAATTAGAGGAAGTGAACCCACATTTGCGTGGAGGGAGAGTGGAAAACCATTTAGGAAAAACCACCCCCAGTTCACCCGACCGAGATTCGAACCTCGATCTCCCCGTCCTCAGCAGTCGAGCTTCAACACGACTAGCGCGTTAGCCAACTACGCCACCGAGGCGGGTAGCAGACAGTACAACTAGACCTAAGGTTTCCTTTTTCATGCTTCAGCCAACTGTGTTTTGTTTTTGTGTTGTCAACCACTCTTCTTCTGCCCGAACCTCAGCTTTGTTGTCAGTATTAAGAGGAATGCGATGACTCAGCAGCACTAGCACTTGTTCTGTGATACTCACACGGCTGTTAGCTAACATTAGGATTTCCAAATATTTCACTTCCCATTTTATCTTTTTTATTAGTAAATTCACAAGGATGGTTTGTCTGAAATAAAGCCCGCTTCATGTTTATGAAGTCTAAATTGCACTTCATAACCAATATAATTATGTATAGTTACAGTAGAGTCTCGGCTCTCGGTTTGTTTGTGTAACTCGAGTGGAACAGTATGATGTGTTTGTTAGTTTTCCAGTAATGTGTTATTCATATCAATACAATATTATATGCACGTACTACATTCCTGTATATTACATGTATGTATGTACAGCATTATATTAACACATAATATATTGTACTGTACACATATTACTGTTTCTGTACTGTACAATTGTACAATACTACAGTATAGTACAACTACTATAATATTCAATACTGTACTATGATTCAGCCTTTTTTTTAGTAAACATGCATCTTATGCAAGTTCATTCGTAAAACTCGACACTGTCTCAGTCCACATTAGGTCATGCCAGGCCTCCTCCGTGGTTCGGATTCCACGTTAAACTTGTAGGTCCTCCATTTCATCTCACAATCACCCTACCACTACACACTAGCGTAAGTGCGTATAACCCGAACGGGTAGTAAGACGCGGTAATAATAATAACACATTAGGTCCAGTTTTCGAGATTCAGCTATATTTCATTTTAAGCCACACAACATATAAAAACTCACTTAATGCAAGAAATTTAGACTCACCGGTACAGTGTATGCACCGGCAATCAAGATGGGTTTGAAAAGAGGTGGTGTGTTGAGTCAAACACTCGTTTAACTTAGTTTCGCTGTCACTCTGATATAAGGAAATAGACAAAGGTTTGTTAAGCACGTGGAAAATGGTAGATAATCATTCTAGAATAGTTACAATAGCTTATGTACACGACTTGTTTCCCTTGTTGGGAGTGGTATATCTTATGTACGCGACTCGTCTCCCTTGTTGGGAGTGGTATATCTTATGTACGCGACTCGTCTCCCTTGTTGGGAGTGGTATAAAATACCTCGACTGTGTGGCTACTCCAAACGAGTCTGGCATCTCCAAACGAGTCTGGTATCTATTACACATTCAGGGTGTCTACCATCCGGGAAAATCAGGGAAAACGGAAATTAGCCGGGAATTTGAAGTGGTCGGGAAAAAACGGGGGAATAAGTTGGGAATTTGGTAAATCACAATTTAAAAATCCGAGAAAATGATATTTTACTCAAAATATGAAATCCAATAATCAATAAACTATGTCTTTTTTTGCTTGTAGCTATGTAATATATTTTTAATTCCTAGTAAACAATTTTAATTCAGATTTTAAAACTTATCATTATTTTAAAAAAATATTAGAAAAACGAGAGAGGAGGAGGGGGGGGGGGCGAGTTAGGTTACATACTTTCTAGTCAGGAATTTTAGGAAATGATCAGGGAAAATCGGGAAAAAGGTCGGGGATTTCATTGGTCAAGTTTAGTAGACACCATGACATTGCGAAGCTTTATTGCAATCGGGTTTGGTGCCAAATTTTAATTTTGAAACTACATTTATAAACCTCTTAAACACTCGGACAGCGCCTCGGCAGCTAATAAAGTACCAAGGCACTGCCCTGACTCTATACATTATACTGATTGGTATACTTGCTTCCTAACTTCAAACACCAAACAAACTGTGAAACACTTCGGTGGCCACATGGTCTAAGGCGCTACTCTCGCAGTATACTAGACTTCTGATGATGAGGAGATCAAGGTTCGAATTTTAGTCAGGTGTACTGAGAGTGATTTTTCTGAAATGGATTTCCACTCTCCTTCCATACAAATGTGGTACACTTCTTATAAGTAATAATCTTCCTCATCCATAAAAACATTAACATAATTAGTACAGAAGTGTCCTCGGTCCCGGCACAGATCTATCTGATTACCAAACCCTTCCTTCACCTCTGACAAGACATCTTGTGAATGTGGGGAATGCCAGGCCTCCACCGTGGTTCGGATTCCACGTTAAACTGTAGGTCCTCCATTTCACCTCACAATCACCCTACCGTTACACATAAGCGTAAGTGCGTATAACCCGAACGGGTGGTAAGACGCGGTGCTAATAATAATAATAATAGTACAGAAGTGTATAACCCAAACAAGTAGTAAAATGTGAAAAAAAAGTGATAAATAGTTTCTAAAAAGTGCTTGAAAAAGTAAAAATGACACACTGTTGATTCAATTTTATTCAAAATAAACAATTACATGTTTGGAGAACAAAACCTTTTGAGCATGTTTACGCAACGATTTATTTAACTTTAATCCTTTATTAATAATTTATTGTTTTTATTATGTAAATACCAGCTGGCTACACTGCAATATTATTTTGAGATTTTAGTTTTCCATCCCATTTTCAGGTGAATGCTTACATATTTACCTAAGATCTACCCTCCTTGTTCTCGGTTCTAGTAGTTATTGCAAGTTGTGAGACCACAAATGAGCATTAAGTTTTATATGTACCTGTAGTAAATACACACACATGCACTCTCCCCAATTTTTTTTTAAATTCAAAAAATAATTTTTTCTTTAATAGAAAATCTAGCATTTGAAATTAATGTGAACACCCACAAATAATTTGGGGGTTTTGCTCTACTGTTTGACCAATAATTTAATAGGACATATCTTTATGGATTTTTCATCTTAAACCACATTAAGGAAGAACTAAATAGATTTAATTTTCTACTTTAAGAACAAATTTATTTTTCTACAATATCAGTAGGCAAATTTGACTCCTTTTTGGATACATTTTGCAACCATTTTAATAAATTTCATATGCCACAGGAACTATGTATTCAAATATTTTGAAAACGACATTGATCTTTGTTCTTAAAAACCCATGAAGAAGAGTTTTAACTTTTATTGACATGTTAACGGGTATGTGTACAAACAGTGAAAATTCTGGCAACTTCTCTTGGAGTTTTGTCAAAGGGCCTAGCATACTACTGCTACATATAAACAGCAATTTGAATATTTTAAATTTAATTGGTCATTTTGAAATGTTTTGATTTTGAATTATCATTAATCTTAACACACATTATGTCATTTAAACAAAACTATTTTAAGGTGAAAAGTATTTAAAAAAAACACCCATCAAAATAATAATTAAAAATTAATATTTGGTATTTAAGAATGATGGCGTCATTCACAATTTTACAGCTGCAATTTATATTGAAATTGAAAAAAAGAGATTGTTTCGAAACCTGGCGAGATTGTTTTTAGGCAAAGCCAAATATTCTAACTTTGATTTAGGTGTCTTAGATAAGATGTAGCTATTTAGCAGACCGGATATTATAAGAGCTTTATTTCTTTGAAAACATTAGGCCTGCCTACACATTTAAACCCATAATTTGTTTTAATTAGCATTCTTCATAATATTAATACAACAATGAACCAACCACAAATTAACAAAATAATACACAACTATGTAGGTATACTTTCTTTTTCTTTACTATTACTTATCATTCAAGACAAATAACATTTTGAAAATTTAAATCTGTAAAGTGGTAATTTGGTCCTCTTTTTCGGGACAAACATTTTCACTCAAAGTATGTTTCTCATGTATTTGATATTATTATTATTTAAAAGTATATTTTCAAGCATTGAAAGAGAGAGAGAGCGAGAAAAAAAATCACTTGAATACCATCCTACCAACATAATTATTTTATATTTTCTTATACAACACAAAAGGTAATAACCAGTAGGCTAAAGTCCGTTCACTGTAGGAATTGTTTTCTGGAAGGCCTTTTTCCCTACCAGATATCTATTTTATAGTAGGATATTGGTAGGAAAAAAGACCTTTCAGAGAGTAATTCCTACCGCGAATGGAGTATACATTAACTAAACTGTTGCAGTTAAGTGTCAAAATTATATTTTGCTTATTCATACCTAGAAGAATGTAATCCGTATACACTTTTCAATTGTAACTTACTCTCTGGTAATTAATTATCAAGCAGCTGGTCGACCAAAATATTGTAGCTTCCTCAGTTTGAGATAGTGTTTTTTTTTTGTTTTTTGTGGGCCAATGTCATTGAGCTCTAAGTGAATAATAGTAATGCTAATCTACATTATCGAAAAACTTGTGGTATAAAAAAGGGCTCAATCATTTCACTGAACTATAATTGGTAAAATCATATGCTACTCTAGCTTATGTTATTATCATTATTATGATGTTTGCAATTTACTTGTGACCCGCTATGCTTGCTGCATATTGCATATTGATTCTTAAATCATGAAAATTTGATAACACTGTTTGATTGGGGAAAAGCAAGGAATATGAAAATTTAATATTAAGCACCGCGTCTTACTACCCGTTCGGGTTATACGCTTTAAATACTAATAACTCTAATAGATTACGAATTGGGAAGGTTGAATTAGAGGAAATGAACCCGCATTTGCGTGGAGGGAGAGTGGAAAACCATTTAGAAAAAACCACCCCCAGTCCACCCGACCGAGATTCGAACCTCGATCTCCCCGTCCTCAGCAGTCGAGCTCAACACGACAAGCGCGTTAGCCAACTACGCCACCGAGGCGGGTAATATGAAAATTCAAAAAGTGTAGGGATCAAGTCTAAACATGACTAAAACAGTACACATACCATCATGCACTCAGCCCTAAAGGTAAAAATATGGATATAAATATAGCTCACAATAAATACTCATACATGATTACATCTTTGGTTTATAACTTTTAAAAAAATGTACGTTCTAAACCACTAACAAAGATATGTTAGTATTTCTTAGGCAACTTGAGTCTGTGGTTAAAGATGTCAATGTTTACAGTCTATCAAATAAAAATTTGAGAACATAAAAATAGAAACTTAAGATTACAGAAGATTGCTTTATTTTCATGCCCTAAATATTATCTTAATACTTCATTCATCTCAATATTGATCAACTGGGAAATTGGGTTTAGACACAAACTGTCCAACTCAAAACAGAAACTTCATCATAGTACAATTTTATGCATTTTTACTTGATAACAGTATTAAAATAATTTTTCTAGTTTTAAAATAAATGTTTTCAATTTTGTTGAATTAAAAAAAAAATGGGAATATGGTTTCACTGATTTCATTGCCATTGTTTTCTAATGAAGTCCACAGATAACTGTACCATGATGCAATACCTTGTTTGAAACATACTATCTACTGTGCATTATCTGTGGGGTAGGACAGCGTCTTAAGAACTACCAGTAGGTGACCTGGCGGCTGGGGTTCAATCCTCTGTACCGGCACAGATTTATCTGATTACCAAACCCTTCCTTCCCCTCTGACAAGACATCTTGTGAATGTGGGGAATGCCAGGCCTCCACCGTGGTTCAGATCCCACGTTAAACTGTAGGTCCTTCATTTCATCTCACAATCACCCTACCATTACACATTAGCATAAGTGTGTATAACCTGAACGGGTAGTAAGACGCGGTGCTAATAATAATAATAAAAGAACTACCACATCAATGCTGTGAAATCATATGCAACCGTGTTTCATTGTTGGTGAGGTTTCAGTTCTGTGTTTTATACAAAAAAATAAAACAATTCTTCTTTTGCATATCTTGCTTCACTCACTTGCTTTATATTATTTATTTCCACAAACCTAATAGTTAGTTGTTTCATTTAAGTCTGCCAAGTTTGATTTGATATTCCACTTTTTTTCTTTGATCTTCAGACGCTGCTATAGCATGCTTAAATTATTACTTCACTGTCATTCTAAATCATTATTGCACTGTCAAACATTGGATTAATTATTTTCAAACACAACCAATTATATTTATAATTCACATTCATGAAAACACTTAATTTTGTGATTTAAAAAAATAATAATTTCATATCGATTCATAAAATAAAACCATGAATAAATGTCACTATTAAAAAATACTGGTCCTACTTGATATTATAAATGAATCACTTTTTTCTACTCTCAAGGCTATGTTGCTGTTGATAATTATTGTTCACCATGCATAGTTAATTTTGAGTTTCCATAATTATTCTAATCTAGAGCTTTCAGCCCAATCACTCTGAAATTTTCAATCCATAATTTTAATGCATTTATAAAATTATTTTTCTTATTATTGCTTTCATTACCATCACACAACAATATGCCCATATTTGATCATTAATAAAGGGGATGCATAGCATTTGCAACGATGTCCATTAGAATTTATACCAGTATATAAAAAACTCATTCTTGCAAACTATCTTACCAAAGTTTCAAATGAGCACTACCTAAGTCAATTAATTCTAGGGCCTTCATCAAGATGGGGAGAGGAAGGACTAAAGCCAAGGATGAAGAAATAGCTCCTGCCATTAGAACAAATCGTCTGACGAGAAGATCAACCAGGTCAAGCCTTGCAGAGGACAGTAGTGAAGAAAATTCCACTTCTGGTGGTATCTTTGGTGGCAGGAAAAATTCTAATGAATTAGAACTACCATCTGGCAGTAAGAGAATGTCGCAGCGTCCATCTATCAGATATAAATCTAATAGCAGTGTAGGGGAAGAACCTAAAAATATGGATGATAAAATAGAAACAATTGACCATCCTAAAAGAAGAGTGCCACTAAAGGTCAGTACCACAAACATTGATGATAAAGACAACGTTCAGGTTAATAGGGATGGTGACTCAAATACATATTTTAAATTAGGAAACTCCGAATCTGAAAGTGAATCTGAATCTAGTGAAAATTCTAGTGGACTAGTTTTATCCAAAATTAAGAAAACAGTTAGGCCAAATACATCTACACCAACTAATAATTTGGAGGAATCAAAGAATGTCTTAATTCCTCGTGGAGATAGTGCTTCTAAAAAAGGATCAGCAAAGAATATTATAAACACATCTAGTGATGAAGGTAGCTTCGATTCCGATAGTGACTTGGAACCCCTTAACTTAAAAATTCTAAAAGCTAGTAAGGAGTCATCTAATTCCATGTTAACTAAGAATATTGAGAAACAAAAAAATGTGGACAAAGGACTTGTTAGAGAAAGTGTTTATTTAAAAGGTTCATCAAATAATATTAGTAATACAGTAAGTGATAAAGAAAGTATCTTTGATTCTAAAAGTGATATGGAACCCTTGCAATTAAATATCCCACTAGATAGTGAGAAGACTTTGAGTAGTTCTAAAAGTTCTAGAAAAGTAACCAAAGGTAAGCCCACAAAGTTGGTTAAACAAATGACACCTGCTCCTTTGACAAACCGTCACAAAAGAAATTCATCGAAAAGGGTCAGCTATGTTGATACAGAAGACGAAGAGACGAGTGATGATGATTATAATGGTAAAAAGCCTGTCATGCTAGAGGTTCAAGATACCTATAATAAACAGAAAAATAATCCTAAGCTGAAAACTGAGAATATTATCTCTAGTGAAAATAAAAATGTAAATGTAGTAGATAGTGGCGTTAAGAGTTTGGCGTCTGTAGGGAGCATCATGAACCCAAAAGACAAGTTTGTAAAGGTGAAAACTGATCCACTTTCAAGAAGAACACTTCCTCCCCTCCTTCCGAAACCTTCAAATGGCCTGGTAATAAAAGGAAATATACCGTTGGGGTATGAGAAAGTGCCGATAAGTGGGTTGGTTAATCAAGGAACACTTCCATATTCTTACACGCCATTCGGAATGACCACACCCAACTTCTTCCCACCCTTAGGTGGACCAAGAGCTCAGAATATGACTACCAACACAGCCGCTGGGGCACACATGCTAGAGATGTTGAAGATGAATTCTGTTAACACTGGTATGAACCCCATGAATATGAATCCTATGAATATGAATCCCATGAATATGAATCCTATGAACATGGGTATGAACTCATTGAACATGGACACTAACCCATTATTATTTATGCAAAATGGAGCGGTACAAAATTATATGCTCAACCCAAGTACCGTGAACATGATGGCGCAACAAGGTTGGGCTGGTGCTCTTCCTGGGAAATTTATGTCTCAGCTATGGATGACCAACAAGGACAAATTAAACCCCTTCGCCATAGCACAGGTACAGGAGGAAGAAGATGATGCAGATGATGAAGATTTGGGTGTCGCTGAGACCTATGCCGACTACATGCCCACAAAGTTGAAATTGGGTAAGAAACATCCAGATCCTGTTGTGGAAACAGCATCCTTGTCTAGTGTAGAACCTACAGAAGTGTGGTTTTCACTTTCACTCCCCGACCAAACCGTCCAATCGGGTGCTTTGTCCGCATTGCAGCTTGAGGCTGTTACTTATGCATCGCAACAGCACGAGCACTTTCTGCCTGACGGCACCAGAGCTGGATTTCTTATTGGTGACGGTGCAGGAGTAGGAAAGGGACGAACAATCGCCGGGATTATTTTCGAGAACTATTTGAAGGGTAGGAAACGTTCTATCTGGGTGTCCGTATCAAATGATCTTAAATATGATTCTGAAAGAGATCTTCATGATATATTTGCAAAAGAAATTGAAGTCTACTCCTTGAATAAATTCAAGTATGCTATGATCTCTTCAGCAGTAAATGGTAAGGTAACAGAAGGTGTGATATTTTCAACATATTCATCCTTAATTAGCGAATCGGCACAGTCGAGCGGTAAATTTAAGACTCGTATGAAACAGTTACTGCAATGGTGTGGTGACGACTTCGACGGTGTGATTGTGTTTGATGAATGCCATCGTGCCAAGAACCTGTGCCCTGTTGGTTCTACCAAGCCCACTAAGACGGGCTTGACGGTACTAGAACTACAGAACAAATTACCCAAAGCAAGAGTTGTTTATGCTTCAGCAACAGGAGCCTCAGAGCCACGAAATATGGCTTACATGACACGGCTAGGTATCTGGGGGGAGGGCACACCCTTCAAAGAGTTCACCGACTTTATCTCTGCTGTGGAGAAGCGTGGTGTTGGAGCCATGGAAATTGTGGCAATGGATATGAAGTTGCGTGGCATGTATATTGCACGGCAGCTTAGTTTCCATGGCGTTGCATTCAAAATTGAAGAAGTGAAGCTTTCTAAAGAATTCGTAGAACTATATGACAATTCAGTTAAACTTTGGGTAGGTGCTTTGAAGATGTTTACAGAAGCGGCTGATTTGATTGGTTGTGACAACCAGATGAAGAAATCTATGTGGCCACAGTTCTGGGCATCACATCAACGATTTTTCAAATACCTCTGTATTGCTGCTAAAGTAAACCATGCCATTGCTGTGGCAAAAGAAGCCGTAGAATGTGGTAAATGTGTTGTGATTGGTTTACAATCGACAGGAGAAGCCCGGACATTGGAGCAACTGGAGAAGGATGACGGTGAACTAACAGACTTTGTGTCCACGGCTAAAGGAGTTCTCGAGAGTCTTGTAGAGAACCATTTTCCTGCTCCTGATCGCTATAAAATTTTTCGCTTGCTTAATGTGGAGCCATCGAATGAGAAAAACAACGAGAAGGGGGACAAAGAGGGCAATAACTCTATCGGTAAAAGAAAACCAGTGCGGCAAGCGTCTCAACGTGTCCCATCAAAGCGTGTAAAAACAGATTCTTATGAAGAATCGGAGGATGATGGGGACAGTGATAGTTCCGGATCAGAGTTTACACTTTCTGGATCAAATTCTAACGAAAGTGACAGCCCCTCGGAGGATAGCGTCTCTAGTGAATTATATCCACTCTATATAGATACAGATTCCGACACATCGGTTATACACGACAAAAGAGACAAATTAAGTAAGAGGCAGAAAATGCAAAATAAGATTAACGCATTGGCAACAGGAAAAGGAAATCTAGCAACCCCTCACCCGTCTAGAGAGCTAATTGAAAAATCATGTGACATGAAAGATGAACTGTTGAAGCAAGTACAGCAACTTGGGGAAAAACTTCCTCCTAACACACTAGATCAGCTCATTGATGAGCTAGGGGGCCCAGAAAAAGTAGCGGAAATGACAGGGCGTAAAGGACGTGTGGTGCATACACAAGATGGGATACAATATGAAAAAAGATCTGAGGTGGATATACCACTGGAAACACTTAATCTTACAGAGAAACAAAGGTTCATGGATGGGGAGAAAGTTGTGGCCATCATTTCAGAAGCCGCTTCAAGTGGAATATCTCTGCAAAGCGACAGAAGAGCCACCAATCAACGCCGTAGGGTCCATATAACGCTTGAACTTCCTTGGAGTGCAGACAGAGCTATTCAGCAATTCGGTCGTACTCACCGAAGTAACCAAGTTAATGCTCCGGAATATATATTTCTCATCTCGGACCTTGCTGGTGAACGTAGGTTTGCATCAACTGTAGCTAAAAGACTTGAGAGTTTAGGAGCCTTAACTCACGGCGATCGCCGTGCAACCGAAACTCGAGATCTCTCCAGGTTCAACATTGACAACAAATATGGGCGATCCGCGTTAGAAGCCACTATGAAGGTTATTATGGGCTATGAAGCTCCTTTGGTTCCTCCTCCTAAAGACTATAAAGGAGACTTCTTTGAAGATGTTGCAAATGCTTTGATAGGTGTTGGTCTAATAAATGAAAGTGAAGGCGTGTCGTCTACTTATCGTCTGCTGGACAAGGACTTCAACAACATTAGCAAATTTCTCAACAGAATTCTTGGCATGCCAGTGGATCTGCAGAACAGACTCTTCCAATACTTCACCGATACTTTGAAAGCCATCATTGCACAGGCCAAGAAGTCGGGACGTTTTGACTTGGGCATCCTGGATCTGGGAACGGCAGGTGAAGACGTAAAGAGAGTGAAACTTTACACCTATTTGAGGAAACATGCCACCGGATTGGCCACCACAGAACTCCACATAGTTTTCGTAGAAAGAGGACTAAGCTGGAAGGATGCCATAGAGATGTCAGAAGAACTCACAGCTAAGGAAGAGGGTTTCTACCTGTCCCACCAGGTTCGCAATGACAAGCAGACAGCTATTTTGGCTGTTTCGATGGTAGCCCTCAACACAGGATCGGATCCAAAGAAGAGCAAGAAGGATCAAATGTTCGCTATCTACAGACCCAACACAGGTCTTCAGCTGCGCCAAGAGACGCTCGGCGAGTTAGAAAAGAAGTACAAAAAAGTGACGTCCAAGGAAGCGCAGAAATCCTGGGAAGAGCAGTATGACTCCTCGTCCAATACATGCTCTCACGCTTACTGGAGTGGGAACTGTAAAAGTGTCACTCTGGGTCTGGATTGTGAGATAGGACTGAGGAGCAGGAGGTATAATGTTCTGTCAGGCTCGGTGCTTAGCGTTTGGACTCGAGTGGAAAGTGTTTTGTTAACTCGGACTGGTAGGGAATCCAAAATGCAGGTTGTTCGTTTGCGAACCGCCGAAGGCATGAAAATAGTTGGTACTCTAATACCCAATAGCTGTGTGGATGCACTTCGAGAAGCTCTTGCCACAGATGCTGAGAAAACGGATGAAAAGATCTTTTAAAGCTTTTCTTTTGATTATAATGCGTGGAAAATATTTTGTGTGATACATTGTCATGTACAATTTGATTTTAAAGTTATCTTTGCATTAATTTCAAGTGGTCTGAAAGTAATTCTTTATGTTGCGCTTGTCATCAAGGGAACAAACCTCCCTCTAAAAAAAAAGTAGTTTTGAATTACATGTACATCTAACTTAATACAATTTTATGTACTTTAATACTTTTTATGTATTCATGATTTGTTTTTCAGCTTATAAATAAGTTGATGGTGATGTTTACACATCAGAATACTTAAATAATATTTTTGAAAAACACTTTAATAGTGTAATAAGGAATGATTAAGATTATTTGTATTAGAATTCAATTTTTGGTAAAGTTGTACAAGTTTTAATTCAGCATAAAACACATATATATGATGTAATATAATTATAATATAGGCACTATAATTTGATTCATATATGAAAAGATTGGTAATAATAGTTACAATCTATGATATTCTATAATGACAGATATTATACAATCATTGAAATTATAACAAACATCTAAAAAAGTTTAACACATATTAAAAATTGTGGACTTTTGAGTCAAATTGCATTAAAACAATGTTATGATAGGATGATGTAGTCATGCATATATTACGCGTCTTGTATTATATTGGGAATTAAAACAGAATTAGTTGTTAGAATTTTGAAGATAAGACAGAATGAAAGAAGATATGTAGAAATTGAATTCCTTATTTATCTGTAATTCCCTGTTCTTTGGTTACTGATGCAATCCCTGCAACGTTTTTAGAGCTTCGAGATGTTTCGATGCTACGACGACATCATCCTCAGCTCAGAGTTAAATTTTATTCAGCCGAGTTTTCTATGTTGTTTCCTTTCTCAAACAACATGGAACACTCAACTACATAACTTTTAACTCTGGCCTGAGGACGGTGCCGTCCTTATAATTATTATTATTACCAATCTTTTCATATATGAATCAAATTATAATGCCTATATTATAATTATATTACATCATATATCTATGTTTATTATGCTAAGTTAAAACAACTTTAGTGAAAACGGAATTCTATTACAAATAGTACTTAAATAATAGTTGGACAATGTTGGTTATTTCTACAACCATAGATATAAGTCTATAAGTCCACATTTAAAATTTAGTGTAGTTAATAAAAGATAAGTCAAGTAATCGAAATAATGGTGGCAAATTGCTGGAAACATGATTTGTAATTTATTATTTCACCATTCTATAATTAACATTAGTTGTATTTTTCACATATAATAAAATTGTATTGCCAAATGAGGGAAGGTAGCTGACAGCTTTAATTTACCTGAACTCGAGGTTGTACTCAGATTTTTGATCGGGACTTGTGGTGGTTCAAAGTGAAATCCTTCAATGAGAGGGGAAAGGACATTTACTCTTTATCTCTATTAAAGAAAATTAAGTGTTTCTTACTGTGTCCTACTACTTGTTCGTACTAAATGCATTTTTACTACACTACTGAAGTAGAACTAAATAAATATACCTGAATATACTTAATTGGATGGTGGTAAACCATTTAGGAAGAACCACCCATAAGTCCAGCCGGCACTCTCCCATCACCAGCAAATAAAACAAGACGACTCGAAAATTTAAATCCGTTTGCGCGTCCGTGTAGATTTTTAAAGTTCTTAAAACATATTTGGGATTGTGGCCGCTATGAATGCTATAAGATTCCGTTAAGTTACTAACCTAAACATTGAGAAAGAAGACAAAAAATAAATGATTTATAATACCTTGGGGGTAAGTGTTAAGGTTAGAACACCCACAATTCCCTCCCCTATTCCCTTGCTACAGCCCTGCTACACCCTGATTTTGGTTGGAAGAACAGTAGAGAAAATTCAAACCCATTTCTTTGCGGTCAACACTGATAACATATTACACTTTAATTGTGTTATTTTATAGGTATTGAAAATATCTATAAAAAGTGACAGCTGCAGATAACATGACTGAATGTATGAATATATTAACATGTTTTAGTAAATTTAGTAACCAACTTCTGCTGTTCTTGTTAAAAAAATCATACAATACAACCACTTTCATATACATTACCTAATCATACTTAAAATAATATTTTTTAAATCTGTAAATTTAAAAAAAATAATTCCAATCTCAATAAAGTAACAGTCTATGTTCATTATACTGTTGTTGAACGCTCTCTTAATTCGGCCAAGTGGTTGTACAACTATATATTGTATTGTTTATGGATATCACTTTGTATCACCACACTTGAATCAAACGGTGATATTATATTCCACATTAAAACATGTCATTTATGAAGGTACAAATATCATTTGATACATCCAATATAAGATTTTTTCTTTTCTTTTTTAAACCTGAATAATATTTATTAGAATATAAAAGCAGACAAACATAGCCTATACATGACATAACTAACAAATGAAAAAAAAAGTGGTTGCTATCATAAAGTTATTCTAATCGAAATGTTGCCATCATAATCTCCACTTTGAGAAGAAAACAAATATACTGTTCAGAATTCAATTTTGAAGGAACTGTTATAGATTTAGAGCCAGTTTCATAGACATACTTAGTATGCCTCACGAGTGGCGCTATACCAACTATAGTACGATACCTACCTAAATGCATTTAGCCTGAATAGGTAGTAAGAGACTGCTAAAGAAACCTACCTAAAGCAGCTTGAGGTGTACTAAGTCTGACTATGAAACTGATCCCTAATCTTAATTTACACCAATATTTTGAAAATATATCCTAAGATCCTTATTTATATGTAGTATGCGTAGAATAATATTAGGGTTAAGATATCATTTTTGTATTTAAACATTTACAAAGATTTGTATGTAGGCATATATGTTTTGTAAAAAAACACTCCGTATCTTTAGCGTCATTAATATTTTTAACATTCATTAAACTACCAAGAACTTGTATTACAGTAAAATATTACATGGAAACTCAAACTTATGTCAATTTATGTGAATTATTTTATAATACAATTTTTTTTTTTCAATTCAAAAATATTTATGGAGCAATTAAATAATTTTAAAAACTTATGTCAGCATTGAAAACTTATTTCCCCATCAAATCACAATACAATTTCTTAAATGTCAACTAACATTTAAAACTATTAAGCCTAAGATTAAGTATTTTTATATTTCTAATAAACAGCATTGATTTGGCCTGAAACGTAATGAATTAAATCGCCATGTAATTTATTTAGTTTCATTGCAATTTTGGAATACCAAAACAAATTAGCTAAAAAAGTTTTTTTTAAATTAATATTTCAGATATAATTTGAGTGTTAACCTGTGTTTCAATTATATTTCTTGTCATATATAAATTAAGTTTACCAATCCGAAACTCATTTGTAAAAATTACATTGTTAAGCTTGAATCTATTGGGCTCCTCAGTGTAATGCTTAGGCCCAATCTTACAATGTCACGTTAAAGTCCTCGTAACTTAACCGTTGGTTAAACTTAGCGTTGCGTTTTACAATACTATTTTTATGTGTGCGTCAAATTACGGATAGGTGCCTTCCATTAGTTCTTAGCGTTAACTTTCTCGGAGCGCTAGATTTGTGTCAAAGCTTTTGATTGGCCTAACTTGACCATAGAGAATATAACCAAGTCATTACAGCTGCTATGGAACTGTTATGAAAAAAATCAATCAAAACAAGTTCAATTCATCAAATTTGTTGAGGCTATCTGCTATATTTTATCGTATTTATTTTCCTGCTAAAATGTCTGTTGAGAAACATAAACGCGAACGAAGTGTAAATTAGAAGGTGTAACTCATCTTCAAAGTCGTCATAATCATACAATAAATCAGCCATTTCATAATATAAATAAAAGTAACCTCACTTTAATAATAACAACGATCGCCTTGAAAACAATATGGCGGAGTGTTTAACGTTGTTAATCTGGACGTTATGTTTGCTAACCGGAAGGTAGACCTCGCGTTAACTTTACGAGCACATTTACGTGGACATTAGCGCTAACCAAACATTATAAAATCAAAAGTAGTGGTCGTTATCGCTTAACCTCATGTTAAGCCCTAACTAATAGAATAACATGACATTGCAAAATTGGGCCTTAGTGTGTTAAATAATGAGCTAAGAAGTGCTTCATCAAGTGAGAGTATCACCAAGATTGACTACTTGGGGAATTTATAGGGGTTCTCTGACAGTAAAAAATATTTATATATTTTCACTTAATTTGTATTTGCTATTATAATTTGTCTACTCTGTCATGTTTTGCTAAATTACTTAAGTATCATTTTGAAACGAGGGTTTAATTATATAGCATAAACACACTACATTCCCATTAACTGCAGCATTGTTTGAAATTTTTAAACATGTTAATTTAATGTACTCACTCTAGACCATGTTCTACGAATGTTTTTTTATAATAAGTTTAAGTTTAGCTAGTAGAGGCTTTAAAAGGTAAAATACAGTGTTAACTAAATAATATGGCCTATACCCACTCCACAAAACAAAAGCATTTTATTAAAATGTGTGTAAAGTAACTACTCAGTTTATAAGAATAACAGTTTGTCATAGATGAACATGGCTCCATAATGTTTGTTTACCTTGCTGGATAACAAAAAGTCAAAGAAGGAAATACTAAACTCATCCAATTATTAGTTCTCGGGCATTAAGAGTTCAACACCTACTTTGGGAGTAATTGTATTTTTTAAATAATCATTAACACAAAACTGACAGCTGATCATTGTTATGCTAAATAACGCCCATGTGGTCTGACCCACTCTTATGTTAGAGTGTTAAAAGAAACGCAACACACAACAACAGTTAAAAAGTTGCTGTGTGTACTACTACATTAAACACATTGGCTTTCTAAATATGAACATCATCAAAATAAATACTGCAATAAAGACACTCGGTTATTCATATTCATTATTATTTTATTTAGCACCATATATTACTACCGAGAATTAATTGCAAATATTTATTAGGTCAATATAGGTGTAAAATTGTATTATTTATTACCATAGCCGACCTGGCGGTCTAGGGTTAAGGTGTCAAGACTTCTGTGCTGGCGGCCGGGGTTCAATCCTCGGTCCCGGCACAGATTTATCTGATTACCAAACCCTTCCTTCACCTCTGACAAGACATCTTGGGAATGTGGGGAATGCCAGGCCTCCACCGTGGTTCGGATTCCACGTTAAACTGTAGGTCCTCCATTTCATCTCACAATCACCCTACCATTACACATTAGCGTAAGTGCGTATAACCCGAACGGGTAGTAAGACGCGGTGCTAATAATAATAATAATAATAATAATAATAATAATAATAATAATAATAATAAATTAATAATAATAACTTCTTCTGTGAGTTTTAAAAAAAACCTGCCTGTAATTATATGTTTGGATGGGAAAAAGTTTCATGTTCCAGTACAAAATTATTTTTATCTCGATGCTATTTGGTTTCATTCTTAAAAACAATGTTTCACAAAATTAATTATCTTAAAAATGCATTATATTTTTCAGCCTTCTGGATTATTATAGAATTAAATATGGATGTGCTTTATTATGGATAGAGCCAAAATTACATAAAAGGAAATAATTATTTTTTAAAACTTATCTCTATTCACTCTGAGAAAGTAATTTAAAAAAAAAAAATTGAGTAAATGTACAATGCGCCCGATTGGAAATGTTACTCTTTCTATTAATTCATTATGAAATGTTTTAAATGAAAAACTAATACTTAATAACCTTAAATCTTTACTGGCATGTTTTGCTTTCTTTAGAATGGGCAAGAATGACCGACCTTAACAAATTAACATTTTTTTCCTATTATTTTGTATCCCAAGATATTTTATTTCTTAAACTCGTTTCTAACATTTTCATATAATTTGCTCTTCCAGATAGATACTCATAAGCTCAGCTTAGTTTAAAAAAATAGTTGGGGCTATATGTAATTTAACCTATTTCAACTAATTATATCAGTTGATTAACAAATAACTTTAATTCTAAAACAGAGAAATACCCAGACCCTCAACTGTCGATTCATTACTGTTCACAGGGGTCTCGATTTCACTAATATTTATTCAACCGTGCTGGGATTCAAACCCGGTACCATTAGCTAAGTAGAAAAACATGCCTACCGACTTAGCTAAGGTGTTGGATAATCCTTAAAATAAATTAAACATTCTCAAAATATTATAATTTTTGAACTGTTTGACCCATTGGTTGTTGATCTCAGCGTCGGATGACGTGTGAGATTGTTATGGCTTAGTTTAAAATAATAGGAAAAACAACAATAATTTTGTTCTTAATAATTTAAGGAACTGGTTATTTGTCAATAGTATGTAATCATTTTACTAGCATTCTTTGGCATTTAAAGTTCTCTTTTTAAATAACACTATCTGTAATAAGTATTAAAAAAATGTTAGAACTGTCTATCAGGGCCGTAACCACACATTTATGTCAGGGCCCTGGGTAATGGCTTGAGATTGGAGTGGGCCTGTTATAATTTTCAATGCTTCAGCGTTAGTTCTCACATAAACATCAACTTAAATATGTATATTGCTAACAATGACCAGATTTGACTCTATACCAATGGTACTTTTTATGAATAGTCATTTACTCGGAAGGGAACGTCTCTCCCCCCATTATTATTCATCTACCCTCATAGCTACAATAACTATTCACATCTCATCCCCTACTGATTATTCTCAGGGTTGGGTATGAGGGGATTTTCTTTTCCAAATTATATAAGGTAAAGTCCGTTCACCACAGGAATTGTTTTCTGAAAGGCCTTTTTCCTATCAGAAATCTATTATATAGTAGGGTATTGGTAGGAAAAAAGACCTTTCGGAGAGAAATTCCTACTGTGAATGGAGTATATGTATGTGTTTCTTACTTCCTCGATTTGGAACAGCAAAGTATGGTTAGATTATATGACCATTGTGGCTATTTTAACAAGAATTGATAATTTAAAGTTATTGATGTCAAAATCTAATGAGCTATTTATAAATTCAAATTTCAGAATCCAAATTTGACAAAATAAAATACGAATAAGCAATAATTATCTCAATTTTTTTGTGTCTAAATTATTTCTTTATTATTTTTTTCCTGCACTCGGGCTATATTCTCATTCAAAGAAAAATAACATAAAGGTTAATATTAATTCTCAGTTAAGTCCTATCTTACGATACTAAGTAATTTATTTCAAGAAACCCTTATTTATTTAATGTATTATTTTTAAAACCTATGTTTTTTGTTTGGTGACATGTTGAGATTTATTTAACATTTAAATGATTTACATTTTTGTGAATCAATTTTATTATTGGCAGAGGATTTCATTTCACTCTGGTAAAATTATAATATATTGTATTTATAGTTTATTTTGTTCACTGTCTCATTATCAATATTTTTTTACTAACTTCCTGTATTCATATCGTAACAAAAATTGGAAAAATCATCACTTGAGTTGCAATCATTAGCAAGACTTGAAACAAACATTTTAACTAAGGTAAACATGGGCTATGACAAACAAACATCTTAAGGGGCCCATCCACGTAAGAGACTGTCTCACAAGTCCAGCCCGGCTCGGTTTCCAACTACCCAAACTTGTAACTATATTAGAAAGGAACGCACTTGGTGAATTGAGGTTACTAGAAATCAGTTAAATAATCATATGTTAAAGGACATTAATATATGAAATTGACAGCGGAGGTATTTAGGAAGATCATAAGTTGAAAAAAGCTTTAAGAATACCAGAACAATTAAGGAATAGAATTCCAGGGAAATTTACTAAGAAAAGTTAATGATTGAGGACCAGTCAATATGAATAAATACCGTAGTTCTATGACAAAATATTATTTAAAGCCTAATAAAAGTTGAAACACTGGAGATTAACATTAAAGTTAGATGATATGAGGAAATATAAATTACACCATTACAAAATAGTGAAAGAGACATATATATACACATATATACAGTGGAGCGTCGTTAATCCGGATCGATCGGGACTGGGACACATCCGGATTACTGAAATGTCCGGACTTTCAAATGTGCTTTCAATAACTGTATACATACACAATGTATTGACTAGAGGATACATGATGTTCGGGAGTCTACTGTATTGCAAAATAGAGGCTGAAGGGTTCGAAAAATACAGTACACAAAATATTTTAATAAAGTATATTGAATAAGAACATGTACATTATGTAATTTAGATTAGTAACTCTACAATACTTTTTAGAAAAAAAACCCCCAAGAATCTACAGTTATAAATGGAAACTTACTGGGTAAAAAAGTCCTTAATTGTTTTTTGTTCAAGACTTGACGTATGTTTCTTTGCAGCCATGTTTCTCAGTCTGAAGTACGAGTTGTGTCGCCGTCCCCTCAGGTTGCCCCTCTAACCAGTTCATAGCTGTCTGGATTGCTTGATAGGCGTCTGAGTGTGAAGGACCGGCAGCTTCTTCAGCATTCATTTCTTCATCGCCGTCACTTTCTTTTACATTGCTCCCATTATCACCACTGATGTAAAGTTTGTAAATGATAGCACAGAGCTGAGCCGAGCACGTGACCAAGGAGAGGTGACTGGCTAGGTCGTTGAACTCTCAAAGATACCTTCCATTACCTCCCCTACCTGTTCTCACCACCGATCCGGATTTGCGACGCTCCGGATTTTTGGCGTTCGGATTTCCGACGCTCTACTCTGTATATATATATATATATATATATATAAATATAAATGTGAATTCCAAAAACATTAAAATTACAAAGTATAAAAATTCCCTAAGGCTTATGGGTTAAAAAATTTAATAGTTATAATAATAGAAATAGTTTATCTGTGATAGAAGGTGCACATGGGTTTAACCAACCTTAAACGTTATAAAACACAGATAAAAAGTTAACATGTTTAGTGGTCTTAAAGCATTAGAGAAGTTTATTTAAATAGAGAAGTGTTAAAATGATAAAACAAATTAAAAACATTAAATACGGTTACTGAAGGATGATACAAGGACGTTCCTTAATGGAGTATTTTAGTTCCTCTCCTTGAGATTCTTACGCCTCAGGCTGGATTGAAGATGCACATCTTTAGCTGGTTTCTAGTAACCTCAATTCACAAAGTGAGTTTTTTCTACAGTGGTGTCTACCATCCGGGAAAATCAGGGAAAACGGGAATTAGCCGGGAATTTGAAGTGATCGGGAAAAAACGGGAATAAGTCGGGAACTTGGTAAATCACAACAAATATCTGGGAAAATGATATTTTACTCAAAATATGAAAAACAATAATCAGTAAATTATAATGTCAATTTTTTGTTTGTAGCTGTATAATATATTTTTAATTCCTAGTAAACAATTTTAATTCAAATTTTAAAACTTATTATTATTATTTAAAAAAATATTAATAGAAAAACGAGGGTGGAGGGAGGGGGGCGGCGAGTTAGAAGGATGTGACATACTTTTTTAGTGGGGAATTTTAGGAAATGATCAGGGGAAATCAGGGAAAAGGTCGGGGATTTCATTGGTCAAGTTGAGTAGACACCATGTTTCTAATATATTTACATTTATCCTTACTAAATTTAATATGAATATACCAAACTTGTAGGCCATAGTGGGTGTCACGAGCAGAGTTTGGCTTGACTCGCCAGGACTGTTGGTGTAGCTCAGCTCGCCACTAGCTTGAGCCAAATTCTTGTATCCACACTGCGGACAGTGTAATCTCGTTATTTAGAGGTGCTATGTTGGCACCCCTTTTTAAATTGTTCATGTGCCTCGAGTTTTTGAAGAAGTGTATAGCATATTTTGGCCCTGTGATAGGTTCGTAGTGCAAATTATTCTAGTAGGAAATAGTGGAATGAGGCTCGGGATTTACTTGTGCAGTTCACCATGCCGAAGAAATTTACCGACACCGACTTGGGGTTCGTTAAGAAATATATGTGCCAAATGTTTTGTTCTAGCGGACATTTGTCTAAATTCACTGTTAACTAAATTTTTCGGGCGAATTCGGAAGTCTGCTCTTGCTGGGGGAGGACTTGTATAGGGGAAATAAGTCCAGAACTGGATCACTAGTAAAAACTTGCTGAGTCGACACTTATATGGTTGGGCCCCTTTGCAAAACAATATTGATAAAAAAAATGCTGGTTGTGTCTTGTTTGTTAAAATGTGTAATAAAATATTACCATCCTTTAATTATTCTTTTTTAAGAAAGTAATTTGTTGTAGCATTTTCATTTTCAAAGCAATTTTTTTTTAATCCATGTTGATCAAAACCGGGTGGATTTAGTTTCATTCTTTGGGTGTGTAATGTACACGTGTTCTAAAATCAAAACTTCTCAACTGATATACTACACGTCTTAGAAACTCACTAATATTCTTAATTCAAAATTTCATGTGCACAACAATAAAACACATTAACTATCAGTGATTTGGTGTAAAAATAATATTCATATGTGAGATCTATAAGTTTATTATATAATTTAATTTATTATTAATACTCCTATGTTTGATGTATGAATGGTACCTATTATTTTTGTATTGTAGTAGTAAGAATAAGAATAATAAAAAAATATTTTAACTATTTTTTTTTATTTGCTGGCTTACGTCCGTCCGTCCCCCTGACCCCCCACCCGCCTTGCACAAAATTTTCTTGTATAGATCGCTTATATTTTAAATAAATTTTAGTTTTATAACATTTGCACTCCATAATTTAATATTTTAGGCGCTATATTCACTAATTTTAATTCTAATTTTTATAAAAATCTGATTATTTTGATGCAGTTTTTCATAATTTTATTCATGGTAAATAAAGTCCATTCACCGTAGGAATTGTTTTCTGAAAGGCCTGTTTCCCTACCAGAAACCTATTATATAGTAGGATATTGGTAGAAAGAAAAGACCTTCCAGAGAGTAATTCCTACCGTGAATGGAGTAGAGGTAAATATTGTGTACCTAGGTCATTGGTGTAATCTTAAGTTTTTATTTGTGTTTTGTTGATACACTTCATTATTATTTACTAAACATAGACCAGGGGTTAATTTTATCCAGATAAGTGAAATTTAATGGATCCATTAGTAGACACAATTTTAATATATATATATATATATATATCTATATACACACACACTATTTTAGAATTCTGTGTAGGTATGACATATGCATGGTAGTTCATGATAAAATGGTTTTAATAATGAATCCCTTTTGAATCAAATTAAAGATCATTTTAAAATATAATTTAGGGGGCATTAATTTAATAAAATTCACTACTTGCTTAGGCATTGAAGAAAAGTAAAAACTTTTTTTATTAGTGCGTCCTACAACCTGTTCGGGTTATACACGTATGTCCTAATTACACTATTGAGCTAAGAATGAGGAAGGTTGAATTTAGAGGAAGTGTACTCATATTTACATGAAGGGAGAGTGAAAAACCATCCTCAGTACACTAGACCCGGATTCGAACCCCAATCTCCTCGTCATCGGCAGTCTAGTCTATTGCCGGAGTGACACCTTAAACCATACAACCACCATAGCAGGTAAAGAAACATGTAGACTTCTTGGTTTGGTCCCACCCTCTTGCAAGGGCCAACTTTATATTAATGGCCCCAAGCAAAATTTGTTTTCCCACCCCTGATGTTAACTTTTTTTTTTCTCTATCATGAGTTTCAAAAGTTTATTTTTTCAGTTTGTAATTGAGTAAAGAGTAGTAAATACTTTGGGGACTACTCCAATCACATTTAAAAAAAAATTCTTTTTACTGGACATTAAAACTTTGACCTCATAATGTATCAAAATATTAACTTCAAACAAAAAACTGAACAGTTAAAAAATGGCATTGATTGTAAAGAGCCCATAAAGTAGCCAATCCCACAAAAGCATCTTCTCATGTTTGTAGGCTCTAGTGGAATTTACTTGGGCGGATGCCTAAATCTAACAGGCTATCACTTTGTTGAGTGTCTCGAGATGCATTACCTGACCTATTTGAGATTGGTTTGAGTCTTATACAAGTGAATCATAGTTATTTGTTGGCCTTGAGCTACCTGTGAATCATGGTTATTTGTCGGCCTTGAGCTACCAGTGAATCATGGTTATTTGTCGGCCTTGAGCTACCAGTGAATCATGGTTATTTGTTGGCCTTGAGCTACCTGTGAATCATGGCTATTTATTGGCCTTGAGCTACCAGTGAATCATGGTTATTTGTTGGCCTTGAGCTACCAGTGAATCATGGTTATTTGTCGGCCTTGAGCTACCAGTGAATCATGGGTATTTGTTGGCCTTGAGCTACCAGTGAATCATGGTTATTTGTTGATATTGAGCTAATAACCTTAAATTTGTTATACTGTACAATTATTGTGTGTTGATTTTCTTACAAATGGACATGTAAAGTACCCTTTAGGAAATATAAAAAAAAAATTTGCGGTCAACTTGATAGAATTTTTTTTTATTCTACTAGGAGAATATTTGGTCCATAACAGTCCAAGAGATAGGCCGGGTTTTATTTACCCTTGATTGCCCAAAACGCCACTGAGATTTTTGGAAAGGCTACCACACATGTGGTAGTCTTAGTAAAAGTTAGTGGTGGCGGTATGGAACATGACTTCTTCAATACGACTGCCATGTAATATTTACATCGGCTGTAACTTCTTACAGGTTAATCGGATAGAGTTTTTTTTTGTTTAACCTAAGATAATATAAGGATAGATAAAGCTTATTATATCAAAGATTTAGGTAACTTATAAGCTTTTACAATTTTTTAATGTCAAACTTCAAAAATGGGTGGTTTTGCCATTATATGCATTTACCATTACATTACATGCTTATCACTCAAGGTCAATAAAAAATGATCACATCACAACACCAAATGGATATAATTAATTTATTTATTGAATACCCTTTTAGACTATTATAAATCATTATAATAACAGTTTTTTCTAAAATTCTATACAGGAAGTTTAAGATGAGTTGCATAGATTCTGAAAAAGGACAAGCTGCTTAATTTGAAAAATTCAAAGTTATTTACGTTATGGATCTTCAAAGTTTTGAAAAGCTGATAGCCAGAAACATTATTACAAACTCTGCTAGCATTTCAGCCCAAAAATTCACTAAGCCTCAATCGCTATGAAGTGCATACAGGTGATCTGGCAGTCTAGGGGTAAGGTGTCAGACTTCTATGCTGGTGGCCGGGGTTCAATCCTCGGTCCCGGCATAGATTTATCTGATTACCAAACCCTCCCTTCACCTCTGACAAGACATCTTGTGAATGTGGGGAATGCCAGGCCTCCACCGTGGTTCGGATTCCACGTTAAACTGTAGGTCCTCCATTTCATCTCACAATCACCCTACCATTACACATTAGCGTAAGTGCGTATAACCCGAACGGGTAGTAATACGCGGTGCTAATAATAATAAGTGCATACATTATTTCTTCGTGAGCTTGTTGTACATTGCATTGGTCCACAAATATGACATTGAAAAAGTAATTGAATTTCCACTCACACCTGTACCCCTGTCTTCGAGCCAAATTGGAAGGTCCAGGTGTAAAACGAATAGACGCAAACTGTTGCACAAATTAGAGGAGTATCAAACGCCGAGTAAAGAGAATCCACTGGAAGTTTATGATGTTGTGTATGATGCAATGGTTATGATACATGGCTTGAAATTTTCCAAAACGTTTGCAGGTGCCGCATACAAATTACTGGAAAAACATAAGCATCACATCCGCCAAAGAAGTTCACCTGGTTTGCGATGTGTATGAGACTCCAAGCATAAAAAATATTGAGCATGACCATCGTTGTGGAACCTATATTCTTGGGTGACATAAAATTGACTGGCCCAGAACATAAAAAAACTAAGAAAACCTCAGGAGTCCTTGAGGAACGGTTCATTTAAGTCCTCCCTCCTTGCTTTCATTTTTCTAGGAATGGAACAAGGATAAATACATATGTCTTCTGGGTGAAACATTATTTTATGTTGATACTGAAGACACATGCTACCAATATAGCGCACTAAACATTGTTATGATCTTACAAACTCTTCAACTAAAGTGCTGTCATCAAGAAGCACACACACAGATAATTTGGCATATCCAATAACCTACAGTAGCCCCATGGCTTCTTTGGTGATGAAAGGTGTTTGTATAGTTTAAGTTGTCCAACTTCAACAAAACCATTGTTTGTTTCATTATTTTTATTTCACACTTAACATCCTGAACAGTTCAGCAACACCTGAAGTACGAGTTACATTACATTGAAATGATAGCACAATGCAATCTTGAGCAGGACTGTGTCCCTTGAGAGAACTGAGGCAACTGTATTGATAGTACTATTTTAAAAGCAATCGGGGGCAGGGTTGAACTCGCGTCCCGCCCGCGCGGACGTCAGAGGAAACACAGTAACTGACCTGCCCTCTATCGTCAACACGGCGGGTTCACAGTTCAACCACGTGGGTAATACGTAGAGTGTGACGTCACACTCTACATACACCCCAGCCACAAAAAAGGCAAAAACCTTTATAGCTAGAATAGTACAACCCGTACAACATAACACACCACGTGTGTTTCATGGCACATTAATATATGAACATAACAACAAATGCAACAATGAAAATATACATATAAATAAATCTTGGAAGAACGCGAGTAGGCCTACTCTAAACAGACAATAAATAAGAAAATATAATTACACAAATTTTAAATAGTATGGTCTTAAACCTAATATTTGTTATGTAAGGTAATAAAGTTAATTATGTTAACATAGACAATCATAGAAGTAGCAAAATGTTACAAAGCAGTGGTTTTATAGAATCACCAGACTTAAATATATTAATTGTATTAGACAGATTAACATTTTATATATAAAATTATACGTGCTAGATAAAAATAACCAATTATACAACATCATTAATAAACTGGTCAGCTGTTGCAAGAATGTTTTTATAATATAGGTAGCTAAAATTATTACGTTGATGTAATCTCAAAGAAATGAATTTTATAATAGAACATTGAGGGGCACCAGGTTTGGTTACAAGTGTTGTACGTAAATATAATAAGATGAAGGGGGCATGCAACATACGAATCAACACTTATATTAACTCTGTGTAAACCCTTACTATTATAAATACACTCTTCAGTATTTTATATGTAACATTGACTCTTAAATACGGATGCAAGGAACTCATTATTATCAGAGCACATGTTGAACAAGCCACGGCAGGCGAACGCTTGGAAATAAGCTAACAATCAACAATAACAATCTATTCCAACGTAGTAATTTCAATAGGACATGGTTTGAGCTGTGAAACATGAGCGCGGCGCAAAGGAAGTCCACTTTTACCATCTACAAGTTGAACCGTAACATCGCTCAAAAACTTGCTGATAACGACTGGCTCAGACCAACGAAAATTTAATTTTGCTGCAATACCTGCCGCCATATTACTAACCTGCTGGATCTTATAGACTACCTGTTGACCTACCTTATAAGGAATCGGATGTCTGTCTTTATTATAGTGTTTACCCATGTGAGCTTGTGCCCGCTTTAACTGTTTAAAAGCGTTAGTCCACATTTGGAGGGAGCTTCCTTCTGGCCTTCCTTTTTGCACTACGGGTAAGGACCATTTGAGATTCAGGGGTGTCAAAAGTTCATGGCCTAATAACAGTTCTGCTGGTGTATATTTATGGCTACTATTTTCAGCATTGTTGAAAGCAATTTGTAGCCAGTGTAAATTAGAATCCCACTCTCTATTGTGCAGATTATGATAGGCTATGAGAGCAGATTTCAGATTTCTATGTGATCTCTCACATAAATTTGGCTGAGGATAATAAGGCACAGTGGTATAATGTTTAATACCAAGTTGAAAACACATGTTTTTGAACACGTGAGAAGTAAATTGAGAACCATTGTCAGAAACTATGAAACAAGGTAAACCAAAGTTTTTGAAAATGTTATTTTGTAAGGCACGTACAGTTTGCTCAGCCGTCGATTTACTTAAGGGTAAAAACCATACAAACTTAGAAAATCCGTCAACAGCCGTAAGAATATATTTATTACCGTTTTTAGATCTGGGTAATGGGCCAAAAAAATCTATGAACAAACGTTGCATAGGGAATTCTGATACTGTCGAAGACAAGTATCCATATTTATAATTTTGACCAGGTTTAGATCGCAGACAAATATCACATGCCCGAACGTTGGCACGTATGTCTCCGTCCATACCATGCCAAAAAAACTGTTTACGTATAAACGTAATGGTTTTGGCTACCCCTAGATGTGCTCCAACGGGCGAAACGTGGTAATACTGAAATAGAACATTCTGAAAAGATTTGGGAACGTATATTTTCCATTTAGATTTAGTCGATGGTTTGTGGTATAAGATATGATTCAAAATTTTGTAATTGCAGATTATCTCTTTATTAGATATTCTTTCAATTATCTTACTCAGATGGTGGTCACTTTGTTGTGCTGATCGTATGGATGTGTAAATTTCCGGTATTTGCGTTAAGAATCCAATACTCGAAACATTATTGTTGGAACTTTCTATAGTTTCTTCTTCAAACATCCTGGATAGTGCATCGGCTATAGGATTGTCCTTCCCTTTTATGTTCACAATGTTGAATCTAAGTTCTTGTAGTTGAGTAATCCAACGTGCTATCTTGCCTATTTGTCGGGGATGTTGAAGTAGCCAAGCTACGGCAGAGTTGTCAGTGTGTAATTCAAAGGGTTGTGACTCCAAATATTGTCTGAACTTGTTTATGGCGTATATTATGGCAAGGGCTTCAAGTTCATATGTGGGATAATTTAACTCGTGTGGGTGTAGAGTACGACTGGCGTACGCTACGGGTAGTATGTGTCCTTCTATTCTTTGAGCCAACATAGCTCCCAAGCCTGAAGAGGAGGCGTCAGTTTGAAGGATGAAGGGTTTGTCAAAATCAGCCATTCGTAGGATGGGCGCCGTAGTGAGAGCTTTTTTTAGTTGAGTAAAAGCTTGGTCAGCCGCATCGTTCCAGATAAAAACAGCTTTTTGTTTTCGCAATTTGTATAACGGTTCTGCCACTGAAGCCAAATTCGGGATAAATCTGCCAAAAAAGGACACCATGCCCAAAAACCTTGACAATTTTTTATGGGTATTGGGTGTTTTGAATTCAACTATAGGGCGAATTTTTTCTGTATTTATGGATATACCCTGGTATGAAATTATATGCCCAAGGTATTCTATTTGTGTTACCCCTACTTGTATTTTTTTTGGATTTATGGTTAATCCCGCTTTACGTAATCTTGTAAACACTTCTTTTAAATGAACTTTATGTTCGCTAATGTTATTGGAGTACACCACTAAATCGTCTAGGTAATTATAAACAAATTTATATTGAATATCTCCGAAGATTATGTTCATAAGTCTGGTTAACACTCCTGACCCTACTGATAAACCAAAAGGGAGGTAATTATATTCAAACAGTCCAGTTTGCGTAACAAATGCTGTATATTGTTTGCATTCTTCCTTTAAAGGAACTTGGTGAAATGACTTATTTAAATCCAACAATGTAAATATTCTCGCTTTACCTAAATATTGGAAAGCCATTTCTTGCGTGGGTAAGGGAGTGGCTTCAAAACGTATATTCTTGTTTAGTTTTCGATAATCCACTACTAGACGGGGTGATTTTCCTTGTTTGGAAACTAAGAAGGCAGGTGAAGCAAATGAGCTATTAGAAGGTCTTATTATATTTTTATTGAGAAGTTCCTGTATTTGATTGCGTAGCATTTTTAATTTGGGAGGGGCAAAATAATATGGGCGTGATCTGACAGGGTTTTTGTCCAACATGACAATTTCATACGTCATCAAATTAGTTTTGCCAATTTTATCCGTGATGACGTCACCGAACTCACTTAATAGTTCTTTTAACAATTCGTGACTCTCGGTATCCTTGTTGATCACGTTGATGGATTTTAGTTTAGATAATTCCTTTAGTTCTACCTTAACAATTCCTTTTTTGTTATGAGGGAACTTAATTTGTTTGTTATTTATGTTTATTATCATCTTGGAATTTTCGATAAATTCTTTACCCAAAATTAAGTTTATCGTTAGTCTAGGCGCTACGAGAAACCATATTGGCCAAGATAGGCCGCTAATCTTAACGTTACAAAAGTTGCAGAAGAACTTAGTGATGGTTTGGCTACGGCTCTCTCTGGCTTCCACGCATTTACCGGATCAGGCTCTACAACAACTTTCGCAAGACAAGGAAAAGTTAAACCTTTCAGGATAATGTCTAATAATGCAGCTTATGAGATGGTATAGCCAGCTTAGAATAGATAGGGGCTCTCAAAAATGAGTTGTTCACTGGCCCTGAGCAATATATATTTTTTCCCTTTACAGACAATATTTTTTGCAAGTCAGTAACACAGGCCAGATACAGTTTATTCAAAATAAAATGTCCTCCTAAACAAGAACAACGGCCTTTAAAGATGATTCAAAGCAATTATCCTACTCTTCTTCTCCCGTCGGTGGTCTGGGGGTAAGGTGTCAGACTTCTGTGCTGAGGGTCCAGGGTTCAATCCTCGATCCCGGCACAGATCTATCTCATTACCAAACCCTTCCTTCACCTCTGACAAGACATCTTGTGGATGTGGGGAATGCCGGGCCTCCACCGTGGTTCGGATTCCACGTTAAACTGTAGGTCCTCCATTTCATCTCACAATCACCTTACCATTACATATTAGCGTAAGTGCGTATAACCCAAACGGGTAGTAAGACAAGGAGCTAATAATAATCTTCACCTGTCAAGAGCAGCTATTCATGAAAAGTTAAAAAGATGCAATGCCGATGCACTGGTATCGACGAAAACTAATCAGGAAACCCACACTAAGCTTTTAACCATTTAAAATACGGGTTGTGTTTGTGTAATGTAAATTACAGGACTCGGTGATTCGAAGGACCTACCTTAAAATAGGGAATGACGAGGACAAAGAAAATTAAGAGGATACATACATTGGTCGCTGAAATAAAAGCAATGAAATGTGCTTTCGGTCTCCATGCAAATCATCTTAAACTCCCTGTATAGCATTTTAGAAAAACATTTGATTATAATGATTTATAATAGTCTAATTTCAAGTGATTCAATAAATAAATTCATTATATCCATTTGGTGATGTGTTAATTTTTAGCAACATCGAGTGGTATGTGTGTAATGGTAAAAATACCAATTTTTGAAGTTCACATTAAAAAAAGCCAAAAGTTTACACGTTATGTAAAACTTTAAAATAGTAAACTTTTTATCATTAAAGTATCTTCAATTCAAACCAAAAAATTAACTCTACAATTAACCAGTGAGAAGTTACAGCTGTTGTAATGACTCTACGTACATACTACATTGCGGCCATATTGATGACCTCACATTTCATACCCCCACCGCTGATTTTTACTAAGATGGCCATATTTTGATTAAATAAGTGTAGGCTTTCCAAAAATAGCAACCATGCTTTTGGCATTTCTAGGGCGGATAAATCTGGTTTGTCTCTTGAACTATAAAGGGAAATAAATAATAGAGTGGAGGAGGTGAATTAATGATAAGCTACATAACATGTACTAATCTCCAGACATTGTTAGAGTAATTATTATTATTAGCACCGCGTATTACTACCCGTTCGGGTTACACACACTTACGCTAATGTGTAATGGTAGGGTGATTGTGAGATGAAATGGAGGACCTACAGTTTAACTACATTCACAAGATGTCTTGTCAGAGGTGAAGGAAGAGTTTGGTAATCGGATAAATCTGTGCCGGGACCGAGGATTGAACCCCGGCCCCCAGCACAGAAGTCTGACACCTTACCCCTAGACCACCAGGTCACCTAAGGGTGCTAATGGAAAAAACTAAAACTTTATTCAGGGTATTGATTGGAAAACCTAAGGGGAAGAGACCATTGGAAATACATAGAGAGGGGGGTAGCAGTAAAATGTACCTGAACGATATAAATATTTTCCCAATATATGGCATTTTTGACTGTGAGAGATGCAGTATCTAGTTTTGTCAGTTTGTATATAAGTTTTAAGGTCATTCAACCATCAAAATTTGTTGCATTATATTATTAATGGTATAATTTTAAGTTATAAATATTGATTCAATGATTTCAAATCATTACATTTCTCGAGTTATAAGAATTCAAACTTACTTTTTTACGTACTCATTTTAAGGTAAAGTAGTTAATGTACGGGGATTAAATTTATTCTAGCTAGACATGCATATGAAGTGTATGCAATGACGTATTTACAATAGTTTAAATAAAATTAGTTTTTATTTTATAAGCTATTTAATATTGTAAAATTACATCATTTTTAATCTTAGACAAGTACTTGTCGTTTTATACCCCGATACTTAGATTTTAATTATATCATTTTGTAGTACATAATGTCGTCATTTCAAATTGGTTTGGTTCATTAATCTAGCTCTATTCTTTGATTTCATTATGGACCCCAGGTTGATAAATGCAAACGTAAATTTATGTCCATTTCTTGAAACTTCTTGCTTTGACTGTACCTACCAATAACACAGACTAGCTGACCAAGGAAGGATCGGGCTAGCCAGGTCTCTGTCTAATGACTCGCCCTTGAGTGCTTATTTTAGCACCACGTCTTTCTACCTGAGTGATGAGTTGTGACATTTATTTTGTCTGTTTTCCCTTCCTCTAGTGATTTGACACTTGGATAATATTTTACTGTGTTAGTTTTATTCTTCAACTCAAAGTTTCAAAGGAACTCATCACTTGGTACATCAAAACACGTCTTGATTTTAAACTTATTGTTTATCTGAATTTTACAATTAACTTCATGAATGTATGAAAATATATGAGTTTGACTTTTATTACTGGTTGTAAATTGAGCATTAAAAAGTAAAAAGAATCTTAAAAGTTTTGCAAATATATCTAATGTTACGTGAGTACTGCATTTCTTTAGGCATTTTCTAAAAAAAATATAATTTTGCATGTTTATTGGACATGGCTAAGTTCAACCTTAAAAAGAAACGTACGTCAAGACCAAGAAAACAAAACAAAAAGGCGAAATGAAATCGTACAAGAATCGATATAAACTTAAAACAATGAAAGATTTGATCCACGATCTCTTCAGGTACATAATAAACCCATAACAAACGTAGAAGATATATATATGTGGCATATATATCATTTGCTAAATACATTGTAGCTCCCTAATTGTTGGAGTTGGTAAGGAACTATATCTTACATTTAAATTCACCACAAAGAGTTTTGGTTTGAATTACGGCTTCCTTAAATAATTACCAATGAATATCAACACACAAGCTGCAAATTATTTTAATCGTGGGAATGTCCGTATGAAGGAGAATACACTTTAATTAGTTTAAATTTATTGAAAAATGACACCTGGACACAAAAGAATAAAATTGAAATCTGGATCTTAGTACGTAAATGTTCTAGCACTGAGCTATCCAGGATTCGTTCCTAGCTCATGATATTATATCCATGCGCACTGACGATATAAAAGTGTAGTCAGTTTAGTCAGACTATAACTTATGTAAATATTATATTATAGGCCTTTATCAAAGGTACAGCTCTAGATCACATTATTTGACGTAAGAATTGGTGAACCCCTTTTTACCTACTTTTCTAGCTGTCTTCTTATTAAAATCATTTTAAATCATACATTAAACTTCACTAAGAATCTTAGTTTGAATTACAGCTTCCGCTCGGAACCCACTGTTGTTTGCTGTACCGGGGCCTGGTTACCAGTGGTTCATAATATTCTATTGTTTTGTGTCCTGGGGCCTTGTTGCTTGCTAGTGGTTCATAATATTCCATAATTTGATGTCCCGGGGCCTTGTTACCACTGGTTCATAATCTACTATTTTTGATGTCCTGGGGCCTGGTTACACTAGTAGGACATGACTTGTACCAACTGGTTGAACTCATGCATATGCGGACAAAATGATCGACAGCCAACTGGTTAACCCAAAAAGACCAACTTAGAAAATTGATGCCTTACTGATGATGATTTTAATCCACAAAATTAGCATATAACCCAAACGGGTAGTAAGACACAGACAGTGCTAAAAACAATCCACTAAATTGGTATTTTTCCCCCTTAGTTTCTCACTCCCCATTTGAGCTATACACAGAATAAGGAATTTGAATGACGCATTGGACCATGTGACCACAAATGTTGGTATTTATTAGAGTTATAAATTTTATTAAAAAATAATATTTAGATTTTACTGGTTATTTTCTGTTTACAATTTTGTTGTTGAACACGTTGTTTGCAATGTATTAACTTGTCGGTCAATTGGTTTATTAAATCCATCTTGACTTATGTATACCAGCAGGTCCTCTCATGTCGAACAGTTGTATATCTTATCACATGGTACTAAACGTGTCGATCAATTGACACACTCAAGCTTTGAAATATTTTTATTTATTATTATTATTATTATTATTATTATTATTATTATTATTATTAGCACCGCGTTTTACTACCCGTTCGGGTTATACGCACTTACGCTAATGTGTAATGGTAGGGTGATTGTGAGATGAAATGGAGGACCTACAGTTTAACGTGGAATCCGAACCACGGTGGAGGCCTGGCATTCCCCACATTCACAAGATGTCTTGTCAGAGGTGAAGGAAGGGTTTGGTAATCAGATAAATCTGTGCCAGGACCGAGGATTGAACCCCGGCCGCCAGCACAGAAGTCTGATACCTTACCCCTAGACCTCGAGGTCACCTTTTATTTATTTGATCAACCAGTTGGCTGTCAAGCACTCTTTGCCTTCTTATGCATAAGCTTGTCGACCAGTTGGTCCTAGTCTTGTAGGCCACTTGACCCATGTGACATTCGAGCATTTTACAGCTTTTCGGTCAGTTTCCTAAGGTGTCAATCATGAGCTCTGTTAGCTTTTATAATACTAACGAAAAGTAATACTTTTTTTTACTAACAATAAAGAACTCTAAAACCTGCTCTGGTGCTAACATGGTCTCTAAGGCATCACGCTAATCGTAGATTAGACCGTTAGAGACAGGAAGATCGAGGGTCGATCTTGGTCAGGTGTACAGAGGGTAGGTTTATTATAAATGGTTTACCACTCTCTCTTTGCAAATGCAAGTGCATTTCCTCAATTAAGCTTTCCTAATCCCTAACCAATTAGCGTAATTAGTACATGTGAGCATACCGCGAACGAATAGTAAGACTCGGCGCTAAAAGAATAATAAAAATAACCCTTAAACTTTCACCACTCAAATTATTTAATTAAATTGCTATGCCAGGCCACCACCGTGGTTCGGATTCCACGTTTAAACTGTAGGTCCTCCATTTCATCTCACAATCACCCTGCCATTACACATTAGCGTAAGTGCGTATAACCCGAACGGGTAGTAAGCGCGGTGCTAATAATAATAATAATAATTAAATTGCTTAGTAATACATATTTTTTCCTTCTAAATACACATTTTGTAAATATAGGCCTAATAGTATACAGTACAGTAAATACCTTGCGACACATATAATAAGTTCATTATTTTAAATTATTAATATTGTATGAATTTTAGTAGTCAGGATTCATTCTAAAGACCACAGCTCCCGGGTGAGCCATGCAGTTGCCATTCATGTTCTAAATTACTAAATAACAGTGAATTTCTTTAGCAGAAAAAAAAAAGAGGTAGTGCTATGACTACATTGTTAGGAACAAAGATCTGGCAATCCCAGATTACTTTCCCCCTCCACCTACCCATGCCTCCCTTCCCAACAAAACACCCCCTTTCAACCATGTTAAAAAACACCCTGTCAAAATTTTATAGCCTATTCATACTAGGAGAAGCTTGCTGGATGAATCACCTTAAGCCACTATGTTATTATTATTATTTATCACCGCGTCTTACTACCCGTTCGGGTTATACTCTTTAAGTACTAATTACGCTAATGGATTAGGAATTGGGAAGGTTGAATTAGAGGAAGTGAACCCGCATTTGCGTGGAGGGAGAGTGGAAAACCATTTAGGAAAAACCACCCCCAGTTCACCCGACCGAGATTCGAACCTCGATCTCCCCGTCCTCAGCAGTCGAGCTCAACACGACAAGCGCGTTAGCCAACTACGCCACCGAGGCGGGTTTTGGAGATTGTATACATGTACCTGCAATGAGGCGATGGAATGATTGTAAAATTATGAAGGTGTGGAACGACTGGAAATCTTAAACCTAATTTATGCCTAATTAATCAAACCAAGGTGACAATAGGTACAGTTTCCCTTTTAGAAAAAAAATACCTATGGTACTACTGGGAATATAATCCTGGACCTCTAGATTACTTGCCATGGGTGATGACCGCTAGACTGAGAGGCCCGTGTTAGGGTGTAATGAGGTGGACTGGATAAAACTAGCTCAATATATGGATGGGTGGTTTAATTTTTTTAAGTTTGGTAATGAAATTTCAAGTTCCTAATAACATAGAATAAGCATTAATTTTTATTCTATAGGTATCTATTAAAAGTTGCAGATAACATAAATTGATGTATGAATATGTGAGAGTAGATCTATAAATTCTTTTTTAACTGTCATATGTCCACCTGTAAGAAATTTGGGGTACATCAAATAAATTATTTTTAAAGTAAATGTGCATTAAAAATCAATTATATAGTTTTTATGCTAGTTTTGCTCAAGGTAATCATTTATTGAACTTGATCAAGGATATTTTACAGAAAAATCACATAGGAAGCTAACACCAGTTTACTCGTTTTTAAAAAAAGAAGTTAAGCTCAGAGGTTAATAAAATCGCTAAAAACCTAATTTTTAAATTACATTTACTCCATCTTTGACATTAAACGAAGTGAAATGCCGATTTCCCTCTATTCAGAAAAATAGTTTTTTATGTATCCTTAAAATATAATTGTTTTTGTGAAGTGTTTTATGTTTTCATTTTATTTCTGTTAATCTACATTTTCCCTGGTAAGCGAACAAGTGTTCAACCCTTGCCATCTATCTTTTTATTCTCTTAGCTTTCGTTAATTTTTTTCTATGAAGACGAGATGAGGTGGTTGACTTTATTATTATTATTAGCACCGCGTCTTACTACCCGTTCGGGTTATACGCACTTACGCTAATGTGTAATGGTAGGGTGATTGTGAGATGAAATAGAGGACCTACAGTTTAACGTGGAATCCGAACCACGGTGGAGGCCTGGCATTCCCCACATTCCCAAGATGTATTGTAAGAGGTGAAGGAAGGGTTTGGTAATCAGATAAATCTTTGCCGGGAGCGAGGATTGAACCCTGGCCGCCAGCATAGAAGTCTGACACCTTACCCCTAGACCGCCAGGTCACCAGGCTGACTTTAATAAAATAACATCGACTTTACCCGCCTCGGTGACATAGTTGGCTAACGCGCTTGTCATGTTGAGCTCGACTGCTGAGGACGGGGAGATCGAGGTTCGAATCTCGGTCGGATGAACTGGGGGTGGTTTTTCCTACATGGTTTTCCACTCCCCCTCCACGCATGCAGGTTCACTTCCTCTAATTCAACCTTCCCAATTCCTATTCCATTAGCATAATTAGTACTTAAAGCGTACAACCCAAACGGATAGTAAGACACGGTGCTAAATATTATTTATTAAATCATCGACAGTCACCTGCACTAATAATTCAGCTGATTGGTATTAAATTTGGTTCTTCAGGTTCAACTACAGGAATACAAACATCTCTGTGGCTTTTTAATGATGGTGATAACATTTGCATATGTGACATTACTTTTCACTTTAACCCTTATAAAGTGTTTACATACTTAAGAGGGCTGCACTTATACTCTGTCAACACATTTTTAAATAATGCAAAGACTTCTTAGGGGGTACATACAATTTATATATGTACACACGGCATCAGGTAATTCCCGACTGCGGACAGTGCCACACAATTATGTGAGAAAATCCAAGCATAAAATATTCCTGGGTAAGAATGTGATAGGTCCTTACGTTTGGAGGAAAATATACTGAAAAAGCACTTTACTCCACTTTAGCCACAACATATTAAATCAGCTGCAGTAAAACCAAACCTTCTCAAGAGGGGTTTGTAGTTTGCTTCGCGCATAGTAATGCGTTGCTCTGCACATCGGATGGAGTCTGCGTATCATGGGAACATCAACCAGCATATATTCCATTCACGATAGGTTTTCACCTGGATGACAGTTCGAAAATCATATGTTTAGGTTTTGGGTTGCCAGCACTTGTAAAAGATCACTGTTTTGTTATAAATGTAAAGATCTTTAATTACCTGTTATATATTACATTTAATATAACGTAAACTTAAGTTTTCTCATACTATTTCATTTTTAAAAATCATTTCTTTTTATCCAACTCGAAACAATATTTTGAACATAATTAAAAGTACTTATTATTCATTTTGGAATGTTACTGATTTTGTGTAATATAGTGCACACATCAATACCTTTTAATACAGGCATCATATTTACTTGGAAAAGAGGAAATACCTGTCATTTTTTACATACAATAAATGATTTTATGATTATTTTATCGTATTTTGAAATATTTAACTGAATAAAATATTTTAATCAACTGCGTGTCTGCATCATTGTAAAAAACTTGTTTACCGTTATTTTCATTCATATGGTTTAGATTTGTCAGACACCATTTTGGAGCTATGTTCGTTAGAAGTTTTTGTGAAAGTGGTGTGAATATTTTTTAAGTAGAATAAAACTATAAATAAACTTTGTGTCCGACCTAAAATAAATATATAAATAATATTGGTCTAAATTACTGTGGTTAACTATCACATTAATATATCACCATCTGTTTTCATTACAGTCATCCAAAGTGATAGATGTCAGCTGTTGGCGTAGTGATATATTAGGGAACACTTCTAGTAACATTTTGAGCTGTCATTCAGGTAAACTTAGCTCGTGAATGACTTATAGCAGTCACATGCAATTTTTCCACAATGTCCTCATGGGTCTGTGATGGGTCGTCTGGTGGGTAAACCAGTGCTTTAAGATGACCCCACAGAAAGTAATATATTATGGTGAAGTCTGACCTGATGGTCACCCCTCAGGCTCATTACTGCCAATCCACCTGTGTGGGTATCTGAGCTGGCCGGTTTAAACCACATGTTTTTAAAAAACTAACAATTTTTTTTAATGTAGTCTTAATCAAAAAACTGTCCTTTTCAAGAGTTACTTTTGAAAATGCAGTCACATCACAGGTTACAACCTAAGAGTGGTGGAAAAGTCAGAAGAATGACATTGATAAATTTAATGACAAGCTTTTATGTTTATTGAATAGTTATTTACAGCACAGGCTTCTTCAGTAAGTGTGACAGAATCTTTTCATTATGTGGGTCGGTGCATTCAAGACTATGTAATCAGTTAGGCACAGACAAATTATCTAACTTGTGTTTCTCTTAAAGTGTTTAATAATGAGGGAAAATGTAAGCACTAAGGGCGTTTTTTCACTGGCAAACACGAGACCGATATGTCGTCGCCAATACTGATATAAAGATATCGGGGCACCTCAAATGCATTGAAGTATATAGAATGCTTTTTCACTTGGCAATATAATTCCAACTTATCGACGCCAATATGACGATATTGTTTTTCATCGACGACATATCGGTGATACGGTGGACCACTGTTGTATCAGACCGACATTTTGCACGGTATTGTATAATATACACTGTTGGCATGTATTGCGCCATATCTATGTGCGTCCATTATCTAGTGTGTTGTGTACCAGAGTTGGACCATAGTGGATGGGGGGGTGTATGTAAGCAATGGCAAACTTCAAATATAATTTTGCTTCGCTTTTTGAACTTATCGAAGGAAGACCTTGTCTTTGGAATAAATGGTCCGAGGAATACAAAAACAGAATACTGGGAGAGAAAAACGGTGTAGAAATTTGTCAATTTATTGATGATACATACGAAAAAAATACGACAGAAGATATAATAAGTACAGTCTATTCACAGTAAGTATTTTGACTGAACTCAAAACACTTTGTCATTACCAATATTGATGTAGGTCTTTGAATGAAAAAGCATAAAACAAAATCGGTGTCATGTTGACTAATACTTCAGTATTATCGTTATTGTGAAATCAAATGAAAAAAACACCCTAAAAGTAAACCGAAAAGAAAAACGGAAATATATTTTCACCAAGACAAAGTGTTTATAGTTATTTAATATTTTGATGTTTAAATCATTCATAAACCTCAAACCTACTTACACAGAATAATAATGCTTTTTGATTTCGACTTTAAGGTTTAGTTAATCACGTAAAGTTGTTCAGTATAATACAGTGCCACTAATTATTTTGTTTTTTGTTTACTAATATTATATACAAGTGACATTGTTTTTTGTTTACCAATATTATATTCAACCAACATTGTTTTTTGTTTACTAATATTATATTCAAGCAACATTGTTTTTTGTTTACTAATATCATATACAAGTGACATTGTTTTTTGTTTACCAATATTATATTCAAGCAACATTGTTTTTTGTTTACTAATATTATATTCAAGCAACATTGTTTTTTGCTTACTAATATCATATACAAGTGACATTGTTTTTTGTTTACCAATATTATATTCAAGCAACATTGTTTTTTGTTTACTAATATTATATTCAAGCGACATTGTTTTTTGTTTACTAATATCATATTTAAACATCATTTCTGTATGAAATCTCTACATAGTAGTTGTCAAAATAATACCATATTTTGTGATTCAGATTTTAATTTGACAGTAAATTATAATTTTGTGCAAGATGCATGTTCTTTAGTCAAAAGTATAACTTATTACTTACCTCACTCTGAGTTAAGAATGAGCATAGCTAATAATAAGACGTAAATGATTTACATTATTCAAATAAAATATTTGAAATTAAACCTGGTTTAAAAACACAGTTTTTTTCCTACCCCTGGGGGGGTACTACCGCAAGTCCAGCTCGGCTGTCTGATGCATCCACCCATGACCATTGCCATGTCCCGGTACTCTCCGTATATGAACTTCGTGGCCTCTCTTGCAATACTGAGGCCTGAGTTACACTTTTACTACGCCGGCGACCCAATGTGATGTGAGGCACATTGTTGCCACTTCATCTTACTCTTTTCATATGAAAATAACAAATTTATGCCAAGACTCTTTTCAGTAATTTCTCGTAGTTTTCCTCGAAATTTCAGAGACAAACATATTTTTACCCCCAAGGGTATCTTATACTGAAATTTGCTCACATAATTGTGTGTCAATGTTAGTGTCCACAAATTACCTGGCACCCTGTACACACACACACACACACACACACACACACACACACACACACATATATATATAACAAGCTCAGGGGCGAGAACACGAGAGTCCCAGTAGCTCGGGGTGGCTAGATTAAGGTGGAACACCAGGAAGAATGAATTATAAGTTGAGAGTTTATATTTTACAGATATTATAGCAAATAACGAAGGTATATGGTCAATTTAAGGAGCACATTGTTTCAGTAGATTTTTTTAGTTTAATTTTTTTTACACATACTATCCTCAATAGTTCTTAAATCTCTGTCATGGACATCACAAAATATCAACCAGGAATCTTTCTCTTGTTTNATTATTATTATTATTATTATTATTAGCACCGCGTCTTACTACCCGTTCGGGTTAAACGCACTTACACTAATGTGTAATGGTAGAGTGATTGTGAGATGAAATGGAGGACCTACAGTTTAACGTGGGATCCGAACCACGGTGGAGGCCTGGCATTCCCCACATTCACAAGATGTCTTGTCAGAGGTGAAGGAAGGGTTTGGTAATCAGATAAATCTGTGCTGGGACCGAGGATTGAACCTCGGCCGCCAGCACAAAAGTCCGACACCTTACCCCTAGACCGCCAGGACACCATCTAGTTCTTCCCAATGGTCTTTTCCCATTGGGTTTGCCAGTCAATACCCTGAACAAGGTTCTAGATTCTTCCATTAATGCTGCATGTCCCGGCTACTATAATCTAAGAGACTTGATTATCCTAACAATGTCTTGCGCTGAGTGCCGAGCAGAGGTGTAACTAAGCTTAATGAGAGTTTATGGCGCCCAGGGCAAATAAAAAAAATCTTGTGCCCCTTGAAAACTTTTTTTTTTATTTGTTTGAAATATTTTAATGGTTCTCATACTAGGTACTCGCTATAATAAAAACAAAATACACTTTTATTATTTAGAAAAATGAAAGTTATATTGCTAATGAATTTGGTGCTCAGGGTACATACCCCACCTGCCTCACCCTAGTTACGCCACTGTTGCAGAGTATGTTGTAGGCTATATTCTGATTTTTCCATTCCTTGAAAGCAGGTGATGTCAACAACAGTACTATTATTATTAATAATATACATCCAATAATTAACCAGGGATTGTATGTATTTAGGACAAATTCTCTATAGCAATGGTATTCAACCTTGTTTGTTCGTGTAGCCCCCCACTCCCCTTCCAATTTAGTCCTCCTCAACTTTGTACACCCAAAGTTGTTGGTGCATAATGTAAGTATACATATTCTATAATCTACATCTAGGAGAAAGGGAGGGAAGAAATATAATGGCACTCCTAGTCCTTATGATCAAGTCTCTTCTGGTTAATCCTAAATCTTGTCCCAATTATTTGGTGTTAATTTCATATATATATATATATATGAACAAATTTATGCCAAGACTCTTTTCAGTAATTTCTCGTAGTTTTCCTCGAAATTTCAGAGACAAACATATTTTTACCCCCAAGGGTATTTTATACTGAAATTTGCTCACATAATTGTGTGTCAATGTTAGTGTCCACAAATTACCTGACACCCTGTACACACACACACACACACACACACACACACACACACACACACACACAGGGTGCCAGGTAATTTGTGGACACTAACATTGACACACAATTATGTGAGCAAATTTCAGTATAAAATACCCTTGGGGGTAAAAATATGTTTGTCTCTGAAATTTCGAGGAAAACTACGAGAAATTACTGAAAAGAGTCTTGGCATAAATTTGTTCATATATATATATATATATGAAATTAACACCAAATAATTGGGACAAGATTTAGGATTAACCAGAAGAGACTTGATCATAAGGACTAGGAGTGCCATTATATTTCTTCCCTCCCTTTCTCCTAGATGTAGATTATAGAATATGTATACTTACATTATGCACCAACAACTTTGGGTGTACAAAGTTGAGGAGGACTAAATTGGAAGGGGAGTGGGGGGCTACACGAACAAACAAGGTTGAATACCATTGCTATAGAGAATTTGTCCTAAATACATACAATCCCTGGTTAATTATTGGATGTATATTATTAATAATAATAGTACTGTTGTTGACATCACCTGCTTTCAAGGAATGGAAAAATCAGAATATAGCCTACAACATACTCTGCAACAGTGGCGTAACTAGGGTGAGGCAGGTGGGGTATGTACCCTGAGCACCAAATTCATTAGCAATATAACTTTCATTTTTCTAAATAATAAAAGTGTATTTTGTTTTTATTATAGCGAGTACCTAGTATGAGAACCATTAAAATATTTCAAACAAATAAAAAAAAAAGTTTTCAAGGGGCACAAGATTTTTTTTATTTGCCCTGGGCGCCATAAACTCTCATTAAGCTTAGTTACACCTCTGCTCGGCACTCAGCGCAAGACATTGTTAGGATAATCAAGTCTCTTAGATTATAGTAGCCGGGACATGCAGCATTAATGGAAGAATCTAGAACCTTGTTCAGGGTATTGACTGGCAAACCCAATGGGAAAAGACCATTGGGAAGAACTAGATGGTGTCCTGGCGGTCTAGGGGTAAGGTGTCGGACTTTTGTGCTGGCGGCCGAGGTTCAATCCTCGGTCCCAGCACAGATTTATCTGATTACCAAACCCTTCCTTCACCTCTGACAAGACATCTTGGTCCTTCATTTCATCTCACAATCACCCTAACATTACACATTAGCGTAAGTGTGTATAACCCGAACGGGTAGTAAGACGCGGTGATGATAATAATAATAATTTAATGTACTTTTCACATCAATAAAATAATTTTCCCTGCATGAAAAGGCCATCCTTAAATACTAGTAAAATAACCAATACTTTTAGTATCCCAATGTTATCGTGACATTTGATTTATTTATCAACATTCAGAAGAGATTTACATTCAAGAGAATATATAACTTTGGTGATTTTTGTTCTAGAGTGAAAACCAATATGTCAAGCGAGAGAAAACTCTTAATGACAAGATTTGTTGCCAAGAAAGTTTGACTTTTCTTGGTCAGTATCTCGTCGAGATCAGAAAATTAATTATCATAAACAAGTAAGTTCTATATTATTAACTGTTATCATTAAATATTTCTTATTTGGAAATATGCACAAGTACACTGATGGTTTAAAGAAGTAAGGATTTTAAGAGGAAATTTACCTGCACTTGTGTTTGGTGAATATAAAAAAGTACACCGACGGGTTAAAGAAGTTGGGATTTTAAGATGAAATGTACCTACATTTGTGAATGGGGAATTGAAAAACATGTATCAAAAAACACTGCATGTCTTCTAATGTGCGTTAATGATATAATTAATCACTGAACATATATTTATTGGTTAAGCTAAAGTTTAATAGAAGTACTTATTAAAGCTTTTAGTATTTTTTTGGAAGCAACATATGATATATTTATTTTTATAAAATAACTTTTGGAAGTAATATATGCTATGTATATGTTAGGGATGGGCCCTTCTTGAATAAATCCTTAAGACTATTTGAGATTTGAAGATTCGGGAAAATTTCAGATTCAATATTCAAACCCTTAACAATATATATATATACACACACACACACACACACACACACACACACACACACCCCATCAATTCTTCAAGTTAATTTTGTTTTATAGCTCTAATACTGCTTATTGGTGGTTCAGAACCAATTATAAATAAAGAATGAACCTAACAACCAGGCTCCAGACCAGTAATTTAACACTTAACCGAATGTATGAATGTTACAATTAATGAGTTATTAGAAATAATGTTAACATTTAGTTACTATTACTATTATTATTATAATATATTTTTACATCCTCTTAAGTTCATACTTTTTTCCAAGATTCAGATTCAAGATTCTTTATTTGAAGGTAAATTGGAGATTCAGATTTGTAAAATAGTGGATTCGATAAAACTATTATATAATTTATAATATATATATATTGTCAAACATTCATTTCTTTAAAATAGGGCTAGTTTCTTTTTACAAAGGAGTAAATTTACTGCCTTTTATGTCTGGTAGCTTTGTTTGTTCTAAAAGTGAGCTAGGATTGGTATTTTTTAATCAGCGCACTGATATTAAAGTGTAGTATTTATAGAAAAATTAGTGCTGTGGTTGGTTTTCTATCCTCACATAAAGTACCTTCCGGTTTAGTTCCTTATACATAGTGAAGATTTTAATAAGGTTAGGAAATGTATAATTCAATTTTGTTTAATTAATGTGTTTAACACATAAGGGTTATTAATGACTAAACTTTAAGAGAGATGGGTGAGCTGGCGGTCTAGGGGTAAGGTGTCAGACTTCTATGCTGGCGGCCGGGGTTCAATCCTCGGTCCCGGCACAGATTTATCTGATTACCAAACCCTTCCTTCACCTCTGACAAGACATCTTGTGAATGTGGGGAATGCCAGGCCTCCNTGCTGGCGGCCGGGGTTCAATCCTCGGTCCCGGCACAGATTTATCTGATTACCAAACCCTTCCTTCACCTCTGACAAGACATCTTGTGAATGTGGGGAATGCCAGGCCTCCACCGTGGTTCGGATTCCACGTTAAACTGTAGGTCCTCCATTTTATCTCACAATCATCCTACCATAACACATTAGCGTAAGTGCATATAACCCGAACGGGTAGTAAGACGAGGTGCTAATAATAATAATAATAATAATAGAGCCTAACTATTATTACTCAAATATCAATAAAAGGTAGAATTTTTTTAAATGTTAGGCAGAATCATTAACTAGCTTGGCTAGTGCGAATGCCAGTTAATGCCTCTTCCGGCAAAAACCACAAATGTAACAACTGATATCAATAATCACACACTAATCTCCAAACTAATTAATCACTTTGTTGTTGGTTCATTTTACAAGTCTACCACTGTGCAAGTGGATGTGACTTCTCTAATTATGCAAGTGATATGTTGCCACTTAAGGTTATTTAATTGCATTATTTAAAAAAATATATACAAGAATGACTAGTATATGTAAGAAGTGTAACTTCAACAGTTTCCCGGAGATTCAGGTACACCAACTATTCAGCCTAGCCTGCTATTTAAGGTGCTAGATATTAATATTGACGATTTGTATAATTATGAATGTGCTGGCGGCCGGGGTTCAATCCTAGGTCCCGGCAAAGATTTATTTGATTGCCAAACCCTTCCTTCACCTCTGACAAGACATCTTGTGAATGTGGGGAATGCCAGGCCTCCACCGTGGTTCGGATTCCACGTTAAACTGTAGGTCCTTCATTTCATCTCACTATCACCCTACCATTACACATTAGTGTAATTGCGTAACGGGTAGTAAGACGCGGTGCTAATAATAATAATAATAATAATAATAATAATAATAATAATGAAGCCAGACCTTAGATGGTCTATATCTGTAACTGCACTGATTTGTATTTGTTTTAATACCAACACCAGTCTGATTTGATCTGATCTCGACTGACAACTAATGTAAACTCCACACTGGTGATCACAGAATCTAAGGTAGGCAGGACAAACTCGCAGGCCATATCCATGAAACTGTGTGCGGCCCGCGGACCTTTGGATGAGCCACCATACAATGGGGTTTGATCCATCTTATTATGAAGATTGTAGAAATCCACCATTTCAGATTATGATATTTGGGAAAATATAGCAAGTGAGTTTGGAATAGATTGTTTTTTTACATGGTACTCACCAGAGATTAATTCCCAAAAATAGTTAAATTAGCAAACCATATTGATACATGTGTGTGTGTGTGTGGGCAGTTGTTTTCTCCTGTGAAAAGGAATAAAACACCCAATGGATCAATAACATGCAACCCGCCTCGGTGGCGTAGTTGGCTAACACGCTTGTCGTGTTGAGCTCTACTGCTGAGGACGGGGAGATCGAGGTTCGAATCTCGGTCGGGTGAACCAGGGTAGCTTTTTCCTAAAATGGTTTTCCACTCTCCCTCCACGCAGATGCGGGTTCACTTCCTCTGATTAAACCTTCCCAATTCTTAATCCATTAGATACTTGAAGCGTATAGCTCGAACGGGTAGTAAGACGTGGTGCTAAATATTATTACTATTAATAATAACATGCATTTGTCATTTATATTATGAAAGTGACTTAATCACATGATTTAAAACTTAACATTCACACCCCTGCTGCAAATGAAAGTTTTTTTGGTGAAAATAGAGTATGTCTTAAAATTTAATATGATCTTAATTTACTGTACAACAATAATAATAATAATAATAATAATAATATGATGATGATGATAATAAATATTTTAAAAATTGAGTTTTTAAACACTTAGGATGGTGACAATATTGAATTTTTTTGAAATACGGCCTCACTATTTTCAATTTCCATTGTGGTCCTTATGTTCAAATTGGTTTTGATACACATGGTGGTCGATATTAAAATCTTGGTCAGGTATTTACATGTGGTTTATCACAGGTTTTCTCATCTTCACATAACTATAACGGGAGTTCCGATCCTCTCGGTGCCCTTCATTATCCGGACCCCCTTAGATTGACCCATTAAGACTCCTTGTGGAGAATAAAATAATTAGAAAAATAACAATTGATTTGAGGACATCTTCCAATAGTTTAACTTATATAAACAAAAATAAATTGTGTTGCTATCATAGTTTAATTTATATTTCAATTACTGAATTACCACACCTTTAGTGTTATAGTATAATACCAGTTTTACCAAATATTACTAAACTGGGATTTGATCCTCTGCTGTATTATTCACAGGTTAAGTTTACTTTATCCAGGAAAATACATTTAAAAAATCCCTACACTTAATGTGATAGCTGTATATTTATACCACTTGAGCCTATATATGTACTATACCACTCACCTAACTGAATACATCTGAACCAGCAAGAGATAAAAATAAAAATAAACAGTTAGAAGAGATTAACGCGCTCTTTCAACAGTTTACCACTGATCTTAAAACCTTTCATTCAAACATACACTGCACCTAACTGGATTCATCCTAGCCATGGTAAATACCAATAATACCTACCAATCGTTAGTACATTGGAAAATGGAACAAGATGGAATTCCTTAACTATGTCTTCACCCAGACAGCACCGATTTTATTTTATATTACGGAGTATACAAATAATTGTGAAATTTTTAAGGTAGCCCTCTCGGTCAGCGAGAACGTATAAATTGCTGTCAGGCCTCACGAATAAAAATATGATGGTCTCTGTCGTTTTATGGAACTACTTTTCTATTCTGTTTAAACTTATACTCCCTTTCACCCTTCACACATAACCACACTTGTCATATCAATCAGCCGCCTCGGTGGCGTAGTTGGCTAACTCGCTTGTGTTGTAGAGCTCGACTGCTGAGGACGAGGAGATCGAGGTTTGAATCTCGGTCGAGTGAACTGAGTTTTTTTCCTAAATGGTTTTCCACTCTCCCTCCACGCAAATGCGGGTTCACTTCCTCTAATTAAACCTTCCCAATTCCTAATCCATCAATTCCTAATCCATTAGAGTAATTAGTACTTAAAGCGTATAACCCGAACGGGTAGTAAGACGCGGTGCTAAATAATATTATTATTCCTATCAATCAGAAAGAGATGAAAGAAAGCTACAAAAATCCTTATCTCAAGGTAAAGAAGAAAGCTTGCTTCCCAAATATCTTAACATTTTCCGTTTTGACACTAAAAAAACTAATGTATTTGTTAGAGGAAGGCTAAATATAGAGCCCTTTTTCATCAAGCCTAGTCCCATAGGTCAGCACATATACTTAAAAGTAGTTGATAATGAGCTATCACCTTTCATGCATTTTTTTTTATTAATAAATTTCAAATTAATTGGTTATCAAGGAAACAGAACCCTTTTGGAATCTTTCAATTTTATTTTGAACCGTATTTTGAAATATTGCATCACTTATTAAATATTACGCTATAGCTGAACATACCGGCAGCAATTTCTCGTTAACTAATGTGCTATACAAATTATGACAGGAGCAAATAGTATATTGGAATTTTAGAGGTGTAATTTTCCTCCAATTTTGCTGCATGCAGCATTAGACAGGGTTCTCAGTCGTGCTGGTTGCCTTAACTTAATTCCAGCATGCAGAAAAATGCACGGCAATATGGTATATCTCAGTCTCAGTTCATTCTGATGCCTTGGAAGGTAAAATAATAGCATTGATGAATTTTAAGTGGTCTGTTAATGAGATGGTTTGATTTGTTGCAGACAACACTACATTTTGACATTTTTTTTCTTCTCGTTCACGTTGGCAAGCTGTTTATTTTCTAGCTTGTTTTATCATTTTATTCAGGTGGAATTGTGTTTTAGTTTAACAAATTATTGTTACTTAGATCAGGGCTTCTCAACCTATTTACATCTGCGACCCCCTTTTGGACCAAACACATTCTTTCGCGAACCTTCACTCAATGTCATAAATGCAATTGGTAGTAACACTATGTATAGTCGATTCCCCGGCTTGTGCACATACTTTTTTTGTGTAAACACCTTTTGATGGAACCCTGTTTTGCACAAACCCTGTTGAGCGAAAAAGTAAAGTACCTTAAATATAAGTATAGCTATATCATTACAGAATTATGTTGACTAAAAAATAGTGTATGAAAATATCAAAAATGAAAATTTCTTCAAACAATCTATTATATTACAAATTTGTGTATATAGTATATTAACATGCAAAATATAAGTAAGAAAATGCAAAATAAAAAAAAAATCAATCAATTTGTAATATCAAATTTGAATACAACAAAGAAAATTTTACTGAAGGCTGACAAAAGATAAGAATACGTTTACCTTTAATGGGATGGCTGTGATTTCTCATTCTGACTCTCGAATACTGGCTTAATATTTGTCACTGCTGGTCTCATAACAATCTCGATGTTCTTAAGACTTGAGTGGTATTTGGTTTTAATTGCCGTCATTGTCGAAAATGCTGATTTTTCACAATTAGGTGGTAACAATTGACAGAAGAGCTGCCAGCTCTAATTCCAACAATAGTGAAAATTCTGCTTCTTCTTGGGCTTTCAACGAGAGATGCTTTATATTCCCCATCTCCATGATAAATCTAATTGATTATGGTCTAATTCCGGTAGAAAATATTTCTGAAAATTGTTTTCCAAGCACACCAAATGATCAATTATTATCTGTTTAGTCAAGTCAAAACTAAGCATATTTTCAACAATAAAATCCTCTGTATATGAAAACATTTCATATGAGTCATTTTCTACTTTATTCTTCCAAATGTTAAATTTTTTTTGTGAAATTCTGAATTTTATCGCTCAGAGTAAATATATTCGTGCTCTTTCCTTGGAGATATATATTAAGTTTGTTGAGTTTCTCAAGTAAATCAGACAGATAGCATAATTGGCGCAGCCAATTTTCATTGTGAAATAAATTGACATATTCAGAGTTATTTTCAGACAGAAATAGTATTTTTTAATTTTTTTTTAGTACTAATGGCCATCTCAATGCTTGTCCCTTTGACAGCCATCACACTTCTGTATGCAGTAAAAGTGTTCTGAAATTGGATTCCATTTAATCACATAAATTTGCAAAGAGGCAACTATTAAGTGGCCACTAATGCCTCTCGATGAATCATGCTATGAGTGAAAGTAGTAGGCCTATCGCTTGCAGATTTGACTTTTACCTGAAATCCAGTTACTCTTCCCGGCATTGGTACTGCGCCATCGGTACATACTCCAACACAGTTATTCCATTCTACTTCCTTGAAAAATTCATTCACTTTTTTTAAAAATTGCCTGGCCAGTTGTACGTCCATCTAAAGAATGACAAAATAGTAAATTTTCGTGGACACTGTTACCGTAACAATACCCGACATATGCCAATAGCTGTGCGAAGTTTGTAATGTCAGTCGATTCATCCAGCTGAATTGAAAATTATGAACTTTCTTTAATTCTTTAAATAAGTTGCTCAGACTGGTCATTGCTAATTTCCAAAATTCGTCTACCCACAGTATCATTTGACAGTGGAAGTTTTTTTAAAATTCGACTGCATATTTTTTCCTGTAAATAATTTTGTTTATTCTAATTGCTACTGATAACACACGATCTTCGGAAAGGGTGTATGCTTTCTTAGCATTTGCAATTAAGTAAGAGGCTTCGCTTCATAAGATGCTCTTAAGTACTTTTTATCGACAAATACATGAGTTTCAAGATATTGTTTTTTTTTTAAATATGATTCCAATAGCCTTTCGATAAACTATACATGCTTGTTGGAATAGAAAGCACGCGTTGTGTGTAGATGTCTTTAATTTTGCAGGTTTGAGACTTTCACTCACCAAGCATTCATTACAAATCAAGCAGATAGGTCTTTCTTCAATATTTGTGGTAATAAAAGTAAATCCATATGGCAAAAATGTTTAATCATATTTCCTCTTTTTGCGCACGAATGATAAATATCTTCAGTTTTATATATCTGCACATTCTTGTTAGTGCTGGATGATACCGGTTATGCAGGATATATAGCTTCGGTATTATCTGCTGTCTTAGTCTTTGACAAATTTAACCACTTAGTAATTGGTAAGATAATTTTGATTTTATTGTAATTTGTCTTTGAAATGATGGCAGCCAATAACTGGGGACAATTAATTATTTGCTCATCCAGTTCATCTGTGTACACCGGAGACACTAGAAGAACAACTAAACAACTTAGCATTGTACAAGAAACATTGAAAAACTGAACAACTGAACACTGTACAACCAACACTGAACAGTGTACCACTAACACTGAAGCAAATAACACTGAACAATGTACAACTAACACTGAACAGTGTGCAACTAACACTGAACAATGTGCAACTAACACTGAACAATGTACAACTAACACTGAACACTGTACAACTAACACTGAACAATGTACAACTAACACTGAACAATGTACAACTAACACTGAACAATGTACAACTAACACTGAACAATGTGCAAATAACACTGAACACTGTACAACTAACTCTGAACAGTGTGCAACTAACTCTGAACAGTGAACAACTAACTCTGAACAGTGAACAACTAACACTGAACAATGTGCAACTAACACTGAACAATGTGCAACTAACACTGAACAATGTGCAACTAACACTGAACAATGTGCAACTAACACTGAGCAATGTACAACTAACACTGAACACTGTGCAACTAACACTGAACAATGTACAACTAACACTGAACACTGTACAACTAACTCTGAACAGTGAACAACTAGCAAGAGCTCCGAACACGATGGATCACAAACTGCTAATAAGGCCTTCCGCACCGGGCGAAACTATTTAGTGACACGAGTTGGTGAACCGTTGTGGAACTCAACTGGTTAGTACTGATGATGAGGTTTGAAATCTACCTGCTAGTATTTATATCTATCTCTGTCTCACTTGCAAGGTACAAGCCACCAAGAATGCTACTATTTCTATCTCTGTCTCACTTGCAAGGTACAAGCCGCCAAGAATGCTACTATTTCTATCTCTGTCTCACTTGCAAGGTACAAGCCACCAAGAATGCTACTATTTCTATCTCTGTCTCACTTGCAAGGTACAAGCCGCCAAGAATGCTACTATCTCTATCTCTGTCTTACTTGCAAGGTACAAGCCACCAAGAATGCTACTATTTCTATCTCTGTCTCACTTGCAAGGTACAAGCCGCCAAGAATGCTACTATTTCTATCTCTGTCTCACTTGCAAGGTACAAGCCACCAAGAATGCTACTATTTCTATCTCTGTCTCACTTGCAAGGTACAAGCCGCCAAGAATGCTACTATTTCTATCTCTGTCTCACTTGCAAGGTACAAGCCACCAAGAATGCTACTATTTCTATCTCTGTCTCACTTGCAAGGTACAAGCCACCAAGAATGCTACTATCTCTATCTCTGTCTTACTTGCAAGGTACAAGCTGCCAAGAATGCTACTATTTCTATCTCTGTCTCACTTGCAAGGTACAAGCCGCCAAGAATGCTACTATTTCTATCTCTGTCTCACTTGCAAGGTACAAGCTGCCAAGAATGCTACTATTTCTATCTCTGTCTTACTTGCAAAGTACAAGTCACCAAGAATGCTACTATTTCTATCTCTGTCTCACTTGCAAGGTACAAGCCACCAAGAATGCTACTATCTCTATCTCTGTCTTACTTGCAAGGTACAAGCCACCAAGAATGCTACTATCTCTATCTCTGTCTTACTTGCAAGGTACAAGCTGCCAAGAATGCTAGTATTTCTATCTATCTCTGTCTCACTTGCAAGGTACAAGCCGCCAAGAATTAGTCATGTCACAAAGTACTTTCAAATCTTTTGTTAATCTCGCTGGCCAGCAAAAAGCCCCTTTAACAAGCTGAGACAATCCCGTCCCTGTCACTAAGCTTGTACAAAGGACCTTATTGTCTGCTACCCAGTTTAAAATTGGTAGGTTATTACTGTCATGTTGAGATAACATTGTGGTCTAAAGTCACAACAAGCAATGTCACCACCATGGCCGGCCAAAAATGAAGGTTAAGATAAGTTACATACTATTTATTATCCCACCCCCTCCCCCCCAATGTCCTGTCCCAATACTATTTTCGCGACCCCTAGGTTGAGAATCCTTGGCTTAGATGATAGTCTTGTAACTTTGTTTCATTTATTATAAATATAGCATTTATAATAAAGTATATGTAATTTATTTCAGAAATAAATATTAATAACATATTTATATACCTTAATGCACTATATGTAAGCTGTTAATCTGAAGACGTTAATCCTTATTTTGCTTCGATGCATGTAATTTTTGTGTCACTACATTGAATTATAAGTTTTAAAAAGTATCTTGAAGATTTAAAAAACAATCTATTACTGCCCTTATAAAAATATGCTACTATATTCAACGAATAACAAAATTATTGATTTACTGTGTAAAGATATGATTAGATACCCAATTAACATTCTTTTGATGATTTTTAGTCATAATATATTTTCCTATATTTCAATCACTTCAATTTTAGTTTTTTTTAGAGCATTACAAATTCAACATTGTTTGGGAAATTATTATAATTTTGAGCAACTTTAATTTTTTGAAATGTTGAATATCAAGTATTTATATTTTATTGATACGTCTTATAACAAATTTTAATGACACACTATAAAAATGCTCTCATCACAAATGTTTTCTTTTAATCTTTTCAAGATATGCATCTATTTTGAATTAATCTGTCTTCTATATTGTCTTTCTAACATAATTTCTCATGAGGTCTACAAATATGTATTCACCCTTATACCAACATATATGTTTGTTAATACTACAGACCAAACTGTTATAAATGTAACCATTATTAGCACTTTATTGGTACCATACTTGTGTACAACAATACAATAATCTTGCATTACAAGCAAGAAATACTGAACTTTGTTCATAACAGAAGTTCACATTATATGTTGTGTCCTGAACAACACGACAAATTAGATCCATATATGTGCAGAAACTCAAATTATATTCATTCTGTTCAGCTATTTAATTGTGAACTAGGCTTGAAAATTTGAATGCTTTAACACACTTGTTTTTTTTATAATTTGTCCATTTATTTTTAATTATATATTTTCCCGAAAGTGAAAAAAATATTTAGTTTACGGTTATGACAATTAATAGGTGTGTAGGTTAGAATGTGTTATGTTTTTAGGCTTATTCTATAGCTTATATAGGTTGAGTAAAATATTAATTTTAATTTATGTGGTAGGTAAACACAATTATTGTAAAACTGAAGTATTTTTGTTGTAAACATTGAATTTATAAATCGGTAATTGTATGAGAACCATAACTATAAGCTCCCATCTTAAATTATTTTTCCAAACGATTGTTCTTAGGTGCACATCTAAGTTGGATATGGCGATGCACTCGATTGGTGGAGATCACACACACGGGGCTCAGTACTTTATATGAAGATTTCAACGCAATATCAAATAAAATAAAAAGATGTGACCATCACAAGAACTTTTTAAAGTGTGACATGGAGAAAACGGTGCTATTCCCATCAGCTTGGAATACACCCGTAGCTGATAAATATGGTTGCTACATTTCGTGGTTTGTTGGAGTTTGAGGACTTTATAATATGGCAAACTTTCAAAAATTCTAAATACCCTCTTAAACCTAGACATCTAAATTATAGATGTTTGTCTACTTCTGATGCTTATTTTCCATATCTTATTAAACAGTTATTTGCTCTTCTCAATTCATTTTAGTGTAATTCTTTAATAAACAACATTTAAAAAAACATATATTAACATTCCATTCTTGTCGTACATCAAACTAACTAGTCTTAAACCGTAGTAAAAAAAAAAGTGCCATAAACTATTTAGAACAAACTATTACATTGCCATATAACTATAAAAAACAAATTAAAATTAATTTTTGTTTAAACACATATCTCAATGATTGTATGCTAACATTTATCCATAACTAACTTGTATATTAAAATTACTATATTATTGTTGTAGATCAATTTTCAACAATACCATTTAATAATTATTTTCTTATCTTTTTACGATGTATATTCAAACATTATAATCTAGTGTATGCTTGTCACTGTTTTATAGCGTGAAGACTGCTATTTACAGCTAAACAAGAGCTATTTGGAGGCCTAATTTTTTCCTTCTAAACTTTGAGAATGGCAATTATATATGCATATAAATAATATAATTTTGCTTTTGTTGTCATAATGCCACACCTTGTGCCTCCATCATGTAGCAGCATTATATCACTGAAACAACCTTTGTTACCTTTAAGTGTTCGAGATAGACATAGTAAAAAGTGTAATAAGTGGTGTAGATTCCTATCTTTCATCTTGAAGCCACACTTAATATTTCGACAGTGTCTTGCTTTCAAACGAGTGAATCTATTGGGATGTTGGCTAATCCTTTTTTCGGTTGGTATATTATCAATTATGTGTTACATTTACGTCACCCACAGCCAACAGTTGTCTACGATCATGCATCGAGACTCTGTCCCCAAGCCACTTGTTCAGTGCTCTGTGTCGAACGGAAATGCCGGGCCACATGACCATCGCTCGGACGCGAGGCTGCGGCTGGATCCCAGAGTGCTGGTGTTTGTGGAAACCTCGTACTCACATCTGGGTGCAAAGATTTCCGAATTAATGGTCCACACTAGAATCAAATATAAGGCGGAAGTGTCGGGTAAATCCTTACCTGTTTTGACGAATCTAGACAAAGGAAAGTATGGTGTTATAGTGTTTGAAAATTTTAACAAATACACTCAGATGGACAAGTGGAACAGAGAGCTTTTAGACAAGTACTGTCGAGAGTATAACGTTGGAATAGTAGGGTTTGTACCCCCCAGTGAGGAAACACTGGTAGGAGCACAACTTCACGGCTTCCCACTGTTTATACACAATAATCTCAAGCTGAAGAACGCAGCTCTGAATGCGGCATCACCTATACTGCGACTTACGCGAGCTGGGGAAACTGTCTGGGGGCCTCTCCCCGGTGGAGATTGGACAGTCTTCTCATCCAATGATTCCACGTACGAGCCCTTGTCTTGGGCCACTCACATTGGGGAAGACCTGACAACGAGCGAAGAGTTGAAAAAACCTCTATCCACTGTGATCCAAGACCATGGTTTGTTCGATGGCATCCAGCGGATCTTGTTCGGCAGCGGCCTAGAGTTCTGGCTCCACAATATTTTGTTTTTGGATTCCTTGTCCTACCTGAGTCACGGCCAGTTGAGTCTTAGTTTAGACAGATATCTTCTTGTTGACATAGATGATATATTTGTTGGAGAGAGAGGGTTGAGACTGAGGACAGATGATGTTGCGGCGTTGCTAGCAACTCAGAAACGGATCCAGCAGGTGATGCCAGGTTTTCGTTTTAACTTGGGTTTCTCGGGTAAATATTTCCATCATGGTTTGCCGGAAGAAAATTTGGGGGATGACACGTTGTTAGAGAATGCGGGAAGCTTCATGTGGTTCAGCCATATGTGGAATCACCAGCAGCCACATCTTTATGATAATGTGACTCAACTGGAGATGGAAATGGCTTTGAATAAGCAGTTTGCGGATGAACACGGCATACCTGTTGACTCTGGCTACTCGATAGCGCCTCACCATTCAGGAGTGTATCCTGTACATGAGATACTATACGAGTCATGGAAGAAAGTCTGGAATGTGCGTGTTACTTCGACAGAAGAGTACCCACATTTGCGGCCTGCCAGATTACGGAAAGGTTTTGTTCACAGGAATATTATGGTGCTGCCCCGTCAGACATGTGGACTGTTCACTCACACCATCATGATTGAGAAATATCCAGGGGGTCGTAATAAGTTGGATGAATCCATTCAAGGAGGTGAACTCTTCCAGACCATTGTCTACAACCCTATAAATATTTTCATGACACACATGCCTAATTACGGTAATGATAGGTTAGCCTTGTACACATTTGAATCGGTTTTTAAATTTGTACAATGCTGGACAAACCTTCGTCTTTTAACTGCCCCTCCTTTGCAGCTTGGCGAACGATATTTTCAGTTGTTTCCTGACGAAGTATCCCCTGTGTGGGGAAACCCATGTGACGATGCACGCCATCAGAAGATTTGGTCGCACAACAAAACTTGTGATCAACTCCCGAGGTTTCTAGTCATTGGTCCTCAAAAAACTGGCACCACTGCTTTGTACACATTTCTTTCGATGCACCCGGATATTAGTAGTAACTTCCCGAGCCCAGACACGTTTGAAGAGATTCAATTTTTCAACGGTAAAAACTACTTCAGAGGACTAGATTGGTACATGAGCTTTTTCCCAGTACCAAAGAACGGGTCTGGCCGCTATCTCTTTGAAAAAAGCGCCACGTATTTCGATGGAGATGTTGTTCCAAGACGAGTTCACGCATTGTTGCCTCATGCTAAGTTGATCACAATATTAATATCACCGGCGAAACGGGCCTACAGCTGGTACCAACACACTCGGGCTCACGGTAACCAGTTAGCTCTAAACTACACATTCCATCAAGTGATTACCGCAAGTGATACCTCGCCGAAACCTTTGCGCGAATTGAGGAACAGATGCCTCAACCCTGGTAAGTACTCACAACACTTAGACCGTTGGCTGCTGTATTATCCACCACAGAACCTTCACATTATCGACGGTGAGCAACTCAAGTTAAATCCTGTGGACACGATGAACGATTTACAACAATATCTGAAAATTCAACCACCTTTCAACTACACAACACACCTTCGATATGACCCTAAGAAGGGCTTCTATTGCCAAGTTGTTAACGGGAACCACACAAAATGTCTAGGTCGAAGTAAGGGCAGACAATATCCCCCGATGGAAGACAGGTCTTATAAATTACTACAGCGATATTATCTTTCACACAACACAGCTTTAGTCAAACTATTAAAACGTCTGGGCTACCATAACATTCCTCAGTGGCTTAAGGATGATTTGAGTACACAGTGAAAAATTATAGAAGCTGGAATGAAGGGAGACTCCTTTTTTCTTTGTTAATGACTGCATAATTATATAATATGTGTTATTGTTATATTTTTGTTTGGTTAATTGTTGGTTGTGAATCAAGCATTTGGAACAAATGGCAACTAAAACTCTTAATATATTATATTTATACATTGTTAAATTTACAGTTTCTTTCCTGTTTACTGAAATTGACCCAGACTTATATTTGTTTAATGAGGGAATTCTATACACGTTATAAATGTGAATCCTTTTCATTGACCTGACTTTGTTAATGTGTTATTTTAACAAGTCAACATTCAACTTTTAGCTAACTTCATTTAGAAATAATCTATTTTTAATTTTGTACATGAGAATCATTGTTATGTCTAAACATTGTGTAACTATTGCACAAATTTTGTTATGACTGTGTTCATAGTATTTAGATGTACATATATATGTATGTATATAACAATACTTTGTAATGTTTTAATTTGTGAAATGATACATTAGCAAAAAAATAAAGTCTTGACTTTAATAATGTTATGCATATATATGTTCCCACAAGACATCGACAACATTATAAAACTGTGTTAGCATTTCTCTTCTATATTTATACATCCATTTTAAATGAATGTTTGCAATGAACAATGCATTTTATGTAGGAACTAGTAATAAGTAAGCTAATTAAATTCCAAATAGTGTTGAGTGGTATGTGCCATTTAAATGCCAATTGTTTATAATTGTGTTATCTTCTCTTCTTGGATGTATGTTAAAATTAACATGTCCTTTTTTCCCGATAGATTTGCTCTCTACTGAGAGGTACATCATGAATCGACAGGGAATATTGACATATATCAACCACAATATGCATATATTAAAAATAAATACTTTCTTATGGTATGGTTGGACCAAAACTAAGGGTTTAAAAAAATATTCAACATTTTTTTTCTTTCTAATTTAAAGCATTTATTGACAGGCTAGGTAAATCAACTTTGTGGTTCACTGATTTTAATACCAGTCGAATAATGTAAATGCCATTGTGTATGGTTTAATATCTCATCAGTATGTACCATTGTTGTTAGAAAACCTGGTATTTTAAACACTTGTAAAATAAATAAAATATGTTTTAATTTCAAAAGTAAATTTTGCTCTTGAAATATATTCAACTCATTCCTGTTTACTTCCATGTTTTTTTTCTACTCGTTTTGACTTTATGACCCCGTGCTATAAAGTTACCGACAAAGAAAAACATAGATTTGTGAATTATTTTAGCATTCTTGTGTATGTTTTCCTAACTCGATTGAAATATTATTTACTGTCACTCAAATGACAAACAATCACCTCTTTTAACTTAATAAGTTCTACAAATATCCTAATAAGTGTTTCTATTTTTATTTGCAAGGAAAACATGTCAATAAGTATTTATTACAACACTTATTTATATTTTGTATTACTTCAAAGACTTGATTGCTTTGCCGAGTACATAACGATGTAAAGTGTGAAATAATTATAAAAAATTTACCATTAACATGTGTCATATTAGTGTCATATAGTTTTAATCAAATATTTGAATCTTAAACATAATTTAGTTTGATGTGAAAATGCCATTTCTTTCGACATTTCATGATTAAAAATAAAGTAAGTCTAAACAGGTTAAACTATATTATGTTTGTGAACATATATTATGGATGTTCATTTTCAAATTTTTTTTTTTTTACATTCAACACTAAATGATTAAATGTTGGGCTAGAACAACTTCCTTGCATTTTCCACCTAAGCGAGTTGTACATGGAACAAGGCTGTATCTTAGAATTTATGTCAGCAGTGAAGGAATTTACTTTATATTATGACTGTATAATCAATATCAAAAGATCTAAATCTACTGGCTTTCAAACTATGCTCTATGTTTCAACAAGGTGTACTTTTTTTAAATGTTGTCAGAACATTTTATTTTATCACAGTAGACAAAGTATGTCTAATGCATTCCTGTCATGGTTGTATCATAAAGATGAAAGTCTTCTGATAAACATTTAATATCATTGTAATACAGGGGGGGCAGAGGATGTATTTTTTATTAAAGTTCTAACATATTTAATCTACGGCATACCATAGAATCCAAACGTTAGTGGCACTTTTTCATTTAACCACCAAGGGCCGTGATCACTATGCGGATATGAGAATAGAACTGAACTGGAATCACTGTTATCGCTTTAATGTAACTCGTTTGATATTGATTCTGGTGTTAACTTCGCCAGGTTAAAGGGAAATTTATAACTTAGGAAACCCTTCCTTCACCTCTGACAAGACATCTTGTGAATGTGGGGAATGCCAGGTCTCCACCGTGGTTCGGATTCCACGTTAAACTGTAGGCCCTCCATTTCATCTCACAACCACCCTACCATTACACATTAGCGTAAGTGCGTATAACCCGAACGGGCAGTAAGACGCGGTGCTAATAATAATAATAATATAACTTAGGATATCTTGAATTCATTTGTTCCATTTAACTGTAAACAAATTTACCAGAAAAGTTTTAAAGTAGAATTATTTAAAATTAAAAACTGAAAATGATCTGACATTTATACTCGACCATATTCAATATAGTCACAGAATGGTTTTTCTGATTCATACAAACTTCCAAAATAAAATAATAAAGATTTTTCCATTGAAATTGGTTTGCGATTTGGTTTACTTGAATCAAACACTTGTCCATGTGACAATTACTATTTTAGTTGTGGGCTGCTGAAACCGAGGGGAACAAAGCATGTGTACTAATATCACCCCGTATTCACGAGATAAGTCTTAAATAATATAGTCATCTTGATCACTGACAGCACCAAACTCTTCCAATTTTGTCTTCTGCCGATATCGTTTCTCCTTGTACAGTTTTGACAACACAAATGATGTCTCAACATCAGAAATTGACACCATATTTGATTGGTTTGTCAATCAAAAATAATAACTGGTGATTACTGACCATGTTTCACCCTTTCTTTGCCTAGGCTTGCAATTGGAGTAATATAAATTCAACTATGATTAAAAGAAAAACTCTAAATTACTTCAAGCGCCAGGAAACATAACAAAGACCCCCCCCCCCTCCCTTAATCCTCTCGAGAATTTTTTTTGTTATTCAGCTATTGAAGAATAAGGTTTTTTTAGGGAACTAGCCACTGAATAGCGAATAGTACAGGAATGCATTTAGCATTTAGTTGGTTTGTGTCAAAGTAATCCATTTTGGTTTGTATAAATACTCTACATACATCTCTTTAAGGAAAACCTCTTTTCACTTTATCAGGTAATTATTATATTTGGAAGATACGAGAAAGGTGGGTGGTTTGAGGATTATGCCTGGAACCAAGTTTAAACCCACAATAAAACAAGTTAAATAAGGAAGGAGAGATTTACACGCTTATACAGCCATTTGAGTTCAGTTTCATAAAATGGGTAAGGCTTCATTGATCAAGGTGAGCAAGATAGGAAAAGCTTTATCCATTTCATAATAGTTTATAGGTACGAGAAAGGTGGGTAGAAACATATAAAGGGAATGTTCCTTTATATGTTTCTACCCACCTTTCTCGTACCTTCCAAATATAATAACTACCTTACAAAATGAAAAATAATATCACTGAATTTAAAAAAAAACATTTCATACTTTAATACATAGGAATGATTGGTTTGTGAAATTCATTAAATTATTTACTTTGCATACTAAAAATAACCATCTCGTATAATGTCAAGTTTTTACAAACAACATTCTATAGGTGTATATTTTAAAACAAAAACTAAAAGATTAAATCTCAAATAAGTAATGATAAAATAATACAGACTTAGATAATGCTTGATAATACAGATAAATAGAATGCAAAAAGTTGAATATAAGAAGTGATGGTTAATGCGTCATAGCATTATTTTTAATTAAAGTCAAAGCATTAGATAAAACATACAATGATATGAGTAAAAAGGTTAAACACTGGAGTGTTGTTATATAAATGGTTAAATATTTAACAGTAAGCCGCAAGTCATGAGAATAATAAAAATAATGTACACAGTAGTAATTAAAATAACAGGCGTTGATAACCAGAAATAACCTTAAAATTGAGTAAGAATACAAGTAGAATAGAAATGGGTTAACTCACTTTTTAAAGTAAATTACAACAATATGAATGAAAATTTAACCAATTGTAAATCTAAAAAATAGAATTAAATTTAAGTCTGTATTATTTTATCATATCTTACACTCCTTACGAAAGAGTATTTTAGAATGTTTTCTAAAATGTTGTCAAATAAGTAAGATATGACTAATGTTTTTAAAACAATCAGATCTGTGTTGGTCGAGTGATAGTGTCATTTCAATCATAAACATTCCTACCACTGCTTAGTGTTTCCAAAAAATTTGTGGTTTGGATTTATATTTTAGAATGCTCTAATATTGAACTTGAACGAGTATATTACGTACAATTTATTTGAGAAATGCCATAATCCACACGTCATGTTAAGGTGCCGTTTCATCTCTGGTGTATTATTTTCAGCATTCCTTGAAATAATGTATAAATATAATAAGGAAAACTGACAACTTGTAGAGGTTTGAAAAATAGTGTTGCCTTTAAGTGAAATATTATGAAAAGCAAACAAAATATTGTATTAATTTACAATTATAGTTTTTTAAATATGTATAAAATATATATTTTTAATCAACCAAATGTGAAAATGAACTTATCCGCTGAAACGCTTCCTTAAAGTTTTGTCAACTACAGTAGCCCCGTGGCTTCTTTGGTGCTGACTGACATCCCACAGCTGACTTCTGACAGTCAACATTTAGGTATATACCTAAATTTTGACTGTCAAAAGTGACAGATGCTAAACACACGTTTTTGAAGATCATCTGGTTCGGCGTAGGGATACGTAATTCGGTCTGGTGACTTTTTAAAGATGTCTGTCAGCACCAAAGAAGCTACTCTAGTCTGTCTTTTTGTTAAAATTGAATGGTTAATTTTAAAACCATTACATCTTACTTAAATCTATTTCAAGAACAACCTACTTATGTACCGAGTTTCACCGATCAACTCTGCATTTATTGGTTGTTCGAGTAACGTATTAATTAGTTGTTTTTTTTCCCACTTGTATAAACTAAGAGAGTGTAAACTTACTTGAAGGGTTACTGTTTTGATGTACTGTATGTTTGGGTGGACCTCTTTTTACTAAAATACTTTTGGTTTCTCAAACCATATCAACTTACGTGACATCAGAACATTGAGATTATTTGTTCGAAAATGTGTTAACAAGTTTTTTTACACTGCTCTGTGATGTTAAAAACATCTTAAACATAATATTTATACCTATTTGTTATTATTTTATTGGTTATATTGTAGTCAAAAGGACTAGGAGACCAGTTTTAAGCGCTTGGCATACCACTGTACATTTCCATTGAAGTTGTGTTTAAGTCCTGACCTTGGAGGTTTTTTTTTTTCAAGACTGTGGTTCATACTCCACTAATTAAAAGAGGTTCTAGAAAACTATTTGACTCGAGCATTTTTGAATTTTAATTAATAAAAAAAAATTCATACAGTACTTTTGGTAAAATAACACTTGGGAAGGCAAGTTTGAGTGGGGTGACCTGGTGGTCTAGGGTTAAGGTGTCAGACTTCTGTGCTGGCGGCCAGGTTTCAATCCTCGGTCCCGGCACAGATTTATCTGATTACCAAACCCTTCCTTCACCTCTGACAAGACATCTTGTGAATGTGAGGAATGCCAGGTCTCCACCGTGGTTCGGATTCCACGTTAAACTGTAGGTCCTCCATTTCATCTCACAATCACCCTACCATTACACATTAGCGTAAGTGCGTATAACACGAACGGGTAGTAAGACGTGGTACTAATAATAATAATAAGAAGAAGTTTGAGTGAATGATCGTCTACATTATTATTGACACGAAAGGTAGCTGAAGTTTGACTCGGCCCTGAAATGGTTCACTATCGTCTGTCGATGCACGTGCTGACACAATAGTGAACATACTTCGGTATTTATTGATCATCTCGAAGGAAAACAAAAAATTTGGTTGATTCTTTGTATTTGATTACTTGTTAATGCTCACAGTCAACCTTTGTGTAGTAATTTAAAACTTGTACAGAGCTCATAAGAGCCTAATACACCAGAGTTAGGGTATTTTAACTTATTTGATTCTGACATCAAGATCTACATGACTGGTTTCACTTGGGATTACTTTTTTTACAAGCTTATGTTTTCCAATTTCCTCCTATTTTATCGAGTTGAATGGTTGAATAGCTAAAGTTGCATATGAACCACAAAGAGCTTTATGGATATTTCGCTTGGATTTACTTTTGACTTTGTATTTAAAAAAAAAGCGCTATGTAAAATAGTATTTATTTATATATTTTTCAACTGTAGAGGGCCACAATTTGTCTTTGTTAAAAATTGTTCTGAATTGTCCTGTATCAAGTTTCATAAAAACAAATTCACACATTTGAACAGTAACCCCTATTCTTGGGTTTATATTTTACCAAGAGAATAAAATTAAGGAAAGCATATCATCGATAGATATTACATTCTTAAAAAGTTTTAAGTCTCGATATGGTACAACAGATGTTCACACTGTATCTAACTTTTATTATAATATTATCTAATTTGTTTAAGTTTTTTTATCTTATACATAGCTAGAACATGGTTTCTGCCTCCATGACATCAATAAAATCAATAGGGGAGTTTCATTTGTTCTTTCTACTGATGTTGACATCGTTTTTGCGACCTTCACCTTACATATACATCAAATTTATAAACCTATTTTATATATTGTACAAATGTGTGTTTGTCTTCTATTTTGTTACATACTGTAGTATAAATACTTGAAGTTTTATAAAAACTCATAATTGAAACATGTACCTTTATTACTCTTTGTTTGTGATGCTTTTAAGTCAATGAAATGTCTTTGGTTTTATTTTACTCCAAATGAAAAAAAATAAATCAATTTATCCCATTGTGTCATACAATTTTAATAACAATAATGCCAATGACATGTTTAGATGTTAAAAACTGTTGAAAGGACATTAATCTGTTATGTAATAAAACTTGTCCATAATTTTAATAAACATAATTTGTATTATAAATGTGATTACCAAAACACAAGATTTACATTTATTTTTGTGTGTAAATGTTTCTCCTTACATGTATTAATCTTTTTTCCCTCCCTCCTTCCCATCCTTAGAGCACTTTTCTTTTATATAATCTTGCACATAGTATCATCAATTAGTATACCGTTTTTTTTATTGATTATCTAACCTTACTAGTTCCAACAATGGTCAAAACATGCACATTTCTTATTGGCTCTGAAACAAAATACAGAGCGTAGAAAAACTGCATCGCTTGACCATAGTTATGAAGCACCCAAGAGCAGCTCTAAGATACCAGTCTTAAAAAGCTTGCACGATACCTAAGAGGCTCTTTATAGATTTTATGTCTAGGCCATGGTTGGGGAGATAAAATTTTTCTAAAACTATATATAATAGAGAGAGCACTGCGTCTTGCTACTTGTTTGGGAACATGCATCCTATGGTCTTTAAATGCATACATATTAGTTTGATTTAAATTTTTACACACATCCTTGAAAACATTTAATAGTTTGTGGCTTTGGCGTAATAGAATGTTTTAACATACATTTACAAATAATTTAGATTAAACATATACTGTTGAAAGAACACTTTTACTTAGATACAAGGCCTATCAATGATCGTGATCTTTGTTCCTGAAAGAGTAAAATTTAATCAATTAAATATGACTTAACTCACAAAATCAACGTTTTCATTCACAATTGCAAACAGATAATTAAATATGATGGATTTGTATTATGAGGTTCATCTAGCGGACAAATAAAGGAGTTTGCTTGTAACCAAGACCAAGTTCAAGACCTACGTCTTCACCCTCTTGCTCGTCCGAGTTTGATTTCTGTCATCAAACAAAAGTATAGTTTATTATTTGTAAAACTCAGAAAATATTTGTACCAAATCTATGCAGTTCCATGATAATCTTAATTTAATAAATATATATTTTAAAAGATATCATGAAATAAAGCTCAAGAACAAAGAATAAGAATCGACATCATTTAAACTATCCAACACCTTAGTTTAGTCAGTAGCGTGTCTAACTACTGAACTAAGAGTTCCGACTTCGTTTTTCGGCAATCATTGACGGAAATATGGGGCTACTCTTTCACATTGATAAATTAACGGCTGAGACTGGATGTTGTACCTTTCCTAGTCTTAAGTTAGACTATAAGGCATATGAAGCTACAAGAGGCCTACCTAGCCAGCTGGTAGTAAAATATATAATATGGCTTGAATAAAAAAATGACCCAGACCAGGAGCTGGAAATGGTAATGGATGTAAAATCATTTAATAAACTCAGCAAAGATTATTTATACACTTTTCAATCAAAAATAAGACTGTAAAGGGTTTGGTGCCATAATGTTACAAATTGAACTAGTAGTAAAAAATTATCCTCCAACCAATAAACATTTTCACAAAAATGCTGCTTCTCACAAATAATAATAGCAATCTTAATGTGGCAACCAACAAATATTTTAGCAAAATATATTAAAATGTACCATAACAATCAAATCATTGACTAATGCTGCACTCTATAGTTTTTCTCTGAATAGTACTAAGAATTTTTGTTTGTATCTGAAATGATCGAAAATATTTCCTAAAAACATATCTATTTTTAGGAATATGATAATTCAAGAATCATATTTTGTTGTATCACCAGAGTTTATATGTAAATATAATTGAAACCTGAACACAGGAATTTAATTTGTGTACTGGGTTCCATTTTTCAATTATATTTTAATAAATAACTGCAAGAGAACCAAGAACCAAATCATAATCTCTTTACCGGGATTTATAGTTTGATTAATACTATATTACTCCATATAGGATAGAATAACTTATGGAGTTTAAATTTTGGGAGATTTAAGTCATCTACAAAACTTATGTTGCCAGGTACTGTCTTCTCACTAATATTTTGTACAATTTGTATAGAATTTTCTCTTAAATTTTAATTGTTTATGATATTCTTTGTTGCAGGTTTTTTTAATCGACAAATACAACTATGTCTACATGGAAAAAAGCTTCTAAAACCAACCAAAAGGTTCACCGGGAAAGACATCAGCCAGAAAGCAGGACCCACTTAGGTCTTCTTGAAAAGAAGAAAGACTACAAGCAAAGGGCAAACGATCACCATGAAAAAGAACGCACATTGAAGTTGCTAAAGAAACGTGCTTTAAATAGAAACCCAGATGAGTTTTATTTTCATATGATCAACTCTCGGGTAGTGGATGGTGAACACCACGAGTTGGAGAAAGACGACGAACACACTCCTGATCAGATACGTCTTATGCAGACACAAGATTTGCGCTACATCACAACCAAAAGGACAATCGAAGCCAAGAAAGTGAACCGTCTGCAGTCAAAGCTCCACCTGCTCGATGCAGCAAACCAAACTGAAAACAAGCACATATTCTTTGTGGACACAATCGATGAAGCCAAGCACTTTGATGTCGTCACACATCTGGGCACTCATCCTGCCTTACTTGACCGGCGCGTCAATAGACCGATGCTTTCAGATCTGAAGAAGCTATCACTTCCATCTCTTGATAAGGCTACTCTTGAGGAGGCAGCAACACAGAAAATAAGATCATATAAGGAACTGAGGAAGAGAATTGAACGTGAAAAGGAGTTGACTGTTATCCAGCAAAAGCTGGAGGTCAAGAGACATTTGCAGAGCAAGAAGGAACAGCAACCAAAACGTATAAAACCTGGTACGAAGAAAACAGCTCCAGTTTATGAATGGAAATATGAAAGAAAACGTTGAAAAATATCTTCACTAATTCATTTTTTTTTAATTAATATTTGTATGATGATATTTTAATAAACCGTATTAAGGTGAGGCTGTATTTTTACAGTTTTTATAGAATATAAACTTTTTGGCAAAAATAAATAAAATATTTCTCCAGTAGCAACATAGAATTTAGTTTTCTGCACATGCTAATATCAACACATCTTGAATACCTGTAAAGTGTAACCTGGAATTTTGTCAAAACTTTTAAAATAAATAGAAAAGGTTTTGACAAAATTGCAGGAAGGCTTTGACAAATATTCAAGATGTGTTGATATTAGCATGTGCAGAAAACTGAATTCTCTGTTGTTACTGGAGAAATATTTTATTTATTCTGACCAAAGAAATTTAATGTTATAGAAACTGTAAACTTACTCGCGCTTCCTTCTGCCAGTATGAAGTATGAAGTTATTGTTTCATTGAGCTAGACATATCCCTGAGCAAAACTGGTTTAGCTCTTTCAGAGTCTTGAAATTTTCTATCCACAATCAATACCCCAAATAAACTTTTGTTGCGATTTAAATTTGACAAAGGGAGATTCTTTATACCGTGCATCAAATTATTTCAACAAAATGGTTAATTTTACCCAGTATTAAAAAAAAAGTTTCAAAAAGCTTAGGAAGCTCTTGCAAAAGTAAAATAGGCTGGCCACTAGATGCAGGGGAATGCCAGGCCTCCACCGTGGTTCGGATTCCACGTTAAACTGTAGGTCCTCCATTTCAAATCACAATCACCCTACCATTAACACATTAGCGTAAGTGCGTATAACCCGAACGGGTAGTAAGACGCGGTGCTAATAATAATAATAACACTAGATGCAAAGTAAACAAGTTAAATCACACTACTTAGAAAAACTACAGGATTGTTTATATCTAATCTCATCAAAGCAATAATTAAGGGACTTTAAGCATTACATTTACTTGCACCATTATCTTCAGTAATTTGATTGTGAAAAAAACATATAGAGTTAAACTTGCTTGTAATGAGAATGGATTTAAGAGATCATAGCTGTAATGAACAAAAAGCCATTAGTATTTTAACCTACATGTATTCGTATTCAATTTGATTAAGTTTTTAATGAGTGTACTCCATTTATATACCATACAGATTTGGTTAAACATGTAATCATTTTTAACTGCTTAGGCAGTCTGAAGTACCCAATTCTTGAAATGGACAAAAATGAAGGAGGCGACTTAGCTTTTATGACCACCTACACCAGATTTTGGGCAGGTTTATAACCTTGTCCGGTCTAGGGGTAAGGTGTCAGACTTCTGTGCTGGCGGCCGGGGTTCAATCCTCGGTCCCGGCAAAGATTTATCTGATTACCAAACCCTTCCTTCACCTCTGACAAGACATCTTGTGAATGTGGGGAATGCCAGGCCTCCACCGTGGTTCGGATTCCACGTTAAACTGTAGGTCCTTCATTTCATCTCACAATCACCCTACCATTACACATTAGTGTAAGTGTGTATAACCCGAACGGGTAGTAAGATGCGGTGCTAATAATAATAATAATAATAATAATAATATAACCTTGTCTTGTCCAAGGGAACCACCCAGTTCACCTCTCCATTGTCGAATTTTTATTTGTTCTTTTCATCAAGTTAATGAAAATTCTAAAAACCTAGGTAGATTAAACTCGTCACTGATATAGTGAGCAATGGTTATGATGAGTTTGTCAATCTCCCGGTGCTCGCTACTAACCAAGTTCAAATCTGGTTGAAAATATTTATATGGTATTCATAAAAAGTAGCTAACACACAAACAAAAGAACATAGAAGAAAGATTTTGGCTTTTAAGGACCTACACCTACATTATCTGAAGAGTTTAGAAGTATGGAATTCTTTTCCACAAATTTTAAATGTGTCGAAACAAACGCATGAAATTTTAAAGGTTTAAATATGGCTACACTGTATATTTTGTTCCTCCTCCATAACGTCCTTTTGAAGTTACTCCACTGGACCATATATACACCAAGCTTGGCTGATATCCAATCCTTTGTTTAAATGTTCCAAAGAACATCTCTCATAATTTTTGCTCAGCTTTAAGAAATCTTAAAAAAAAACTTGCTTGTGCAAAATAAACACTACCCACGATATTCTTTTCAATATTATGACTGCACGAGGGGGTGGTATGTAGAATCAAACTATTTCTCCAGACTAACATAAAGCAGAACACATCAAAATTGAAAGAACTTTGGCTCTTAATAAACAAAGGTTATACAATTAAGAAACTTTCAATTTTATGATACAATAGAGTCTCGGAAACTCTACACGCACACAGTTGTTGGCGTCAGTCATCACAATCCAAGGTCATTCAACTGTATAACTCGAGTGGAACAGTGTGTCGTGTTTGTTAGTTTTTCAATTCAGTAACTGTTCTTCAAATCAATACAATATATGTACATTACTGTGCTACATTTCTGTATATTACACGTATGTATATACAGTATACACCATTATTTTAACACAATATATTATACTGTATGTATACTACTTTTACTGTACTATACAATACAGTACATATATAATAATAATAATAATATTTAGCACCGCGTCTTACTACCCGTTCGGGTTATACGCTTTTAAGTACTAATTACGCTAATGGATTAGGAATTGGGAAGGTTTAATTAGAGGAAGTTAACCCGCATTTGCGTGGACGGAGAGTGGAAAACCATTTAGGAAAAACCACCCCAGTTCACCCGACCGAGATTCGAAACTCGATCTCCCTGTCCTCGGCAGTCAAGCTCAACACGACAAGCGCGTTAGCCAACTACGCCACAGAGGCGGGTAGTACATATATAGTTGCTGAATGTATTACTTGGATAATTCGAAATATGTCTGACAATGAGATAAAGACAGTTGTGACCTTCACGGTAAAATGGTAACATTTTGGTTTTACAAATTCATGTTGGATACGTAAAATCAAAGTTTTCAACAGACTTTGTATCTGTAAGGTGCATAGTTTTTTTGTTTTATCAACACATCTTATACTACCTGTTGAGTTTATACATGTATATGATAATAATTTAATCTAATTGTGTGGGGATGAAGTAGGAAGCATTCAGAGGTATTTTCTTTCAAGCGTCAAGTCTTACTACCCATTATGGTTATATCAGGGGTTCCCAAACTTTTTGAGACTACACTGCCCTTCACATGTTAGATCTTCTGAGCAGCACTCATGTACCCATTATTTTTAAAAAAACCACCCACATTTCATTAGGTGGCATTTATCTAAAAATACAAAATTAGAACAAAATTACAGAACTGATTAAGAAGGAATAGAGTAGACAATCATATTTTTGTTGTACTTGATCTCACGTGTAGTTTGTTCATAGTGGTGAAACATTTGATCCTGTATTTTATGAGTTCAGTTTCACTTTTTCACTAACATTTAAAAATGAGACTATATTTACATTAAAAGTTTTAGTTTTCCCTTATAGCTGTGACACCTGTACCAAGAACGACAACGCCCCAAGGTGTCGCGACGCACAGTTTTGTAACCGCTTTGCTATACGCTTATGCCATAATTACTCTAATGTGTTAAGGATGAGAAAGGTTGAATTAAAAGAAATTTAACCCAAATTTGTGTAGAGGTAGAATGGAAAACCACCCGAGCAGGTTTGCATCTCAATCTCTCCTTCATCGCCAGCCAATCTATTGCAAGAGTAGCACCTTATACTATTCTTATTAACTTCTAATTCACAGCTCACATATGCCATAGATCGGTATCTCCCATGTATTGAACATAATAAGTTTTCAGTGATAGAGGTAACGCTGTTTGGGTGATGTACTAAACGTCAAAACCAGCCAGCGCCAAATTTAATTATATTGTAGAAATTATTTTAGGTTTACTTCATGTTGAAAACAATAAGTGCAGTCAGTTGAGTGCAATGCAGCAATTCTATCAGACTTCACAAGATTCCGTGACTGTGCAAAACGATCGGATCAACGCGTAGTTTACGCGATTGAGTGATCACACCGTCACTCAGATTCGTAAATTGAGTTATAAAACCAATGGACAGGTAAGTCTTTTACTTGAAACAACTAACCAGCAGTTTTATATGCTTAGGGATAACTTGGTTATGTCTCAACATGCTACGGCTTCTGTTGAAATTGAGCGAATCTGTAAACACCAGATTTGAACAAATTCAGGAGATTATTTCGACTATCAATCAACTGAAAGTGTCATTAAAACGTCAGCTTATGAACTTTCGGATTGAGATGCGAACCACAGCAGACACTCATTTGTGTGAAAGTCTATACTCGATTCAGTAATGAAATGATTCGCGAGTTATGTTTTGAAGACCATAGTAGAATATTTCATTAATGCAATAGGAAGACTATCTATCAGAAAAAGTCATTATTAGGCTAAAAAGTCCGAACTTTGATTGACTCCACAGATCCTGTGTTATTGAGTATTAAAGTGGACGAGATGGTGAAGCATAGCCAGGTATTTGAGCAAATAAGTTGCGTGAAGGAGAAGGTCAGTTTGAAGGCAAAATGCGACACCCAATGTGTACAGCTGGAAGTAGCTGAGTTGGTTCCTGAGTGTTAGGTATGCTAGCATCGTTGTTGCAATGTATACTTTTAAGTATATCACATTTATAATTTTAGTCAAGTTTCATAGATTATGGTAGTAGGCAAGGTATACAGCGAGAATGAGAGATTATATAACCGTATTGACCTAGTAAACCCAATGAGGAGGACCTAGACGCAGATTGGATGGTAACATTATATCGGACCTGAAAGATATATAAATAGGATAGGGTGTAATGAGGTGGATTGGATAGAGTTAGTTCAAGGTAGGGATAGGTGTGGTACTTTGGTAAGTGCGGTATGAACGAGAATAGCTATTGTTTCTAAAGCAGATATTTGTTAATCAATGCCATATTTAGCAGAATGCAGTATCCTAAATTGTTAAAGGCTTTTATTGCATGGACTTCTATTTTTTAGTTTTCGTTTGTAAAGTGTGTGTGTGATTTAGTCATGTGCATTTATTAAAAGTCTTTGGTCAAATTTTTATGTCATCTTTTGACATTCATAAGGTCATAAAAGTCTGGGCCATGGTTATTACTATAGAACTGTCAGGTATTAGTGTTGATGTTAATTTTTTCTATGCTTATTGATATCCTTCTTGCCGCTAAACCATAGCGAAACACCTTAGTTGATCTCTTCAAATTAGTTTTTTTTTACACATACGCAATAGAAAATACCCGTAGGCACTGGATAAATCCATTCAGTGGATATCTACACAACATGCTTAATTTGAATCTACCATATATTTCAACCGCACCCCCTGTAGGGTCCGTACCTTTAGCAGTACTACCAATGTTCCTACCTACTCCCACAGGAAGTGAGTTGCTAATCACAAAATAAATGGCAGGTAATCACAAGGGACCTTTATTGACCTGTTCTCAACATGCCCAACCGACCCCTGTCTCACCAGCATTATCATAGTTAAGCCTAGAGGAAAATCCTATGGTTAAGCCTGGGTATAGGCAAGAACTAAGCAAAATTAACATATATGGCCGAAAGGCTATTTTATTACAGTAGATGTAAACACAGTAAGCTATATACAATTTGGTCTAATAGATTTAAAGACAATATTGATTCTTCGATGTGTCTGACAATACAATATTCCATACATTTATAGAAATAATTAGGAAGTTCTATTATTACAGTAAACTATTTCAAAAAGGGGGAGTTCTAAAATTATAAATGCTGCGGCTCAATGCCTAATGCTTCTAATGTGTCAGTTAACATAATAAACAGCAATAACGAACTAAATTCCTCTGGCAGTTAAATACAATAAATAAACCCACTTATAACACGACCTACAAGAAAGTAAATAAGGCGACTAACAGTTAACGTCATCTGACCACTAACGCAGTAAATAATCAGATTCATAATTGCTCCGGACAGACGGGCTACGTTTGATCATGATTAGAACTCTAGCCTGGAAAATACTAGCTCATGGCCAAAAACCATATTTATAGTAATTTACATAATCTTCACCAAGATTTGAACCCTAGCCTGAAAATTACTTGTTCGTGGCCAAAGATCAAATTTATAATATTATACATAAACTTCACCAAGATTTGAACCCTAGCCTGAAAATTACTTGCTCGTGGCCAAATATCAAATTTATAATATACATAATCTTTACCAAGATTTGAACCCTAGCCTGAAAATAACTTGCTCGTGGCCAAATATCAAATTAATTCCTATACAACAACTTACATTATAATATTCCTAAGGCCCTACATAGTGCCCAAGTGTGCCTTACTTCTAGATTCTAGATGGCATCAAAGAGTGCATTACATTACTAAACACATGCTTATATTTAGTTCTGCCGAGTAGGGGGAAACATGGGAGGAAAGAATAACTTCATAGTGTGTTCATAAATAGCCAATCACAAAACCTATGTCTTCCACGTCGCCTGCGCACAGCGACGTTGAGACACACAGCCAAGGGGGTGGGGATGACCTCGGGCAGCCGAAGCACAGAGAACCACTTAGACCGGCCACCTCGCGCACGCGCTCTTCAAATGGATAGTTTAAGCCAGGACAATATTTGACTAAAACTTTGAGTTCCCAAACAAAGTTTATTCCAGTGAGGATGAACAAGGTCGTTCCGTGGCGTGACCGTAGTATTTGAACGAGACCCCAGCTTGACTGTTGAACGGTGAATACAAAAATGTTGTTGGTGCTGGGCTAGTCTCTATCCACGGTACATATTCAAACTAAGTTCTACACAACATCCAGAGGACGACAGGCTTAGATTTATGCCCGCTTTGGATATAATCAAGCTGTACCCCTGTACTATACTGTAAATTGTATAATACAATATGGAATATACAAATTATATGAATTAAAACCAAAGTATTATGTTGTACTTATATTATAGAAAAAGATTCAATTAAACTATTATATATGTTTAAAACACGAGAGAAAATACAGAAACGATAGTGTGGTAATTTATATTTCATAAACATTTTCCAACTATATAAATGTCACCCTTAAAATAATGTTCTATCGGTTAAACTATTGACATAGATATTAAAAATAGTTTCGTTTTCATGAAAAGAGAAAACAAAATTCTGCCGCGTTAAAACATTTCGTTGCTCACCAGTAACTAGAGTTGATCTTTTAGTAATAAATTAGCATATTAGCTTGCGATGCCTCCTGTTTAATAAGTTGTATAGTAGCGCCTAACTCAGAAAAGAGTTTTATTGTGTTTGTCAGTTGGCATGGCTCAAAGTTAATTTTGTAGGTATGTGATGATAAAACACCTCCTAACGCTACTCAACTGAAGTCCCGCAATATATCAATACAATAACTCGATTGATTGAGGTATTTATTACAAGCTACACTATTACATTTATGGTGAACTGGGTCACATTTAGGCCCGGGACAACTGCGTCCCTTCAACCAACACTAACAAAAAATGGGCAGAGCTGTCTCGCTCTAAACAGGACGAGATTCCGAAAGAACATTCTAGAAGTTTGCTACCCCCGCCTACAAATTCTACACCAATAGAGCCATTGCTTGGCCTCTGGTGTAATGACCTGGCTGCTTGGGGCGGACCCCTTCTCTTTGTAGGGTTAGCTGGTCTTCACCGCCGACAAATATAGAAATATTTCCTAACTGAACATGTTCGTTGATCTGTTTGCTGTGGTCGAGTGTCCAGACTTGAACAGAACATGTTAGTGAACGTGTTCCCATTGTTGGTTTTCTTTAATCATTTTTACCAACGAATAACACAGATATTAAATTAAACAACTGAAGAACAAAACAATCGTGTGTGTGTGTTTATTAAGATATTTTAAACCATAAAAAAATTGAATTATTGTACTTAAATAGAGATTGTTACAAATAAATTGAAACAAATTACTTTAAGTATTAATTTTATTGATCTTAATTTCACAAACAACGTCTCCTATTCGGTAAAAAAAAAAAAAGTTTCTGGAAATAAAAATTTGGAAA